>JZSA01003817.1:0-23861 GCA_000956155.1 Cotesia vestalis | reverse complement strand
AGAGTGTTAATGACACCATCTTGGCAGGCAAATATGTGTGTTAAATCCAGGACCAAACGGTCGTGAAGCCGCTCCAAGCTCTGCAATCCTCTCCCACCGATGGACCGGGAGAGGTATAATCTGGCGACTGATGAATTGGGGTGCATGCTCCGATTTATATTGATAATCTTACGGGTTTTGATGTCAAGATCTCGTAAATCTTTTCGGGCCCATTTCAGGACACCGAAAGAGTATAGTAAGACTGGGACAGCGAGCATGTTAGTGGCAGAGACTTTATTTTTGCCGGAAAGTTCGGAGGACCAAATTTTCCGGAGTCTCCTAACATACTCGCTCTGGAGAGTTGCTCGGACTTCGGAGACCGCATGCATGCGGTGCTCTTCCATTCCTAGATATCTATACAACTCTCCGGCGTCTAATTGTCTTAAGACGCTCCCATCTACTAACTCGACATCATCACCCGTATCGGAGCACTTACCCCTCGCCAGATGTACGACCGCACACTTGTCCTACCCAAAAGACATTCCGACATCTCGTGTGTACTCTGCTACGGTGTTAAGGGCCGCTTGTAGATGATCTTTATCAGCACTATACAGCTTTAGATCATCCATGTAAAGCAGATGGGTAATCGAATATTTTCGATCACCCGGGGGCCCCACAGAGTACCCACGAGTTTTACGGAGGGCAACAGATATAGGCAGCAGTGAAATGCAAAACAGCAGAGGGCTCAAGGAATCGCCTTGGAAGACCCCTCGTTTGTACTCTACAACTCCGGTTATGTGCAATGCGTTTCCCCTTCCAATGTGAAAACGCGTTTGCCAGAGTTGCATTGTACGCCGAATGCATTCCACTATTTTGGGATTGACCCCCAGGCATTTGAGTAGATATAAAATCAACTCATGTGGAGTTGAGTCAAATGCCTTGCGGTAGTCAATCCAGGCCATTGACAGGTTGCGTTGATAGTAGATCGCATCTTGTAAGACACATCGATCCACTATTAAGTTCTCTTTGCAACCTGACAGGCTTTTTTTGCTGCCACGCTGTTCATATATCTGTTGCCATACAGGTTCTATCTCCTGCAGGATACGGTTGTTTAAAATTTTTGTAAAAATTTTATAAACCGCATTCAAGCAGGTGATAGGCCTGTAATTCTTTGGGTCGGACAAGTCACCTTTTTTAGGTATCAGTACGGTTCGCCCTTCTACAAGCCAGTCTGGAATCGGTTCGTCAGCTCTTATGTACGATGTAAATATACGGGCCAGATGAAGGTGGGTAGAAGTTAACTTCTTCCACCAGAAGACATTTATGCCATCTGGTCCCGGGGCAGCCCAATTCTTGCTGCCATTTAGAGCTGAACGAACTTCGTCCACACTGACTGCAGGGCTCTCTTCATCAGCATTCTGTCGACGGTGTTCCCGACAGAATGCTTTGAAGTCGTGCAGAGCTGGAGTATTGGCGTTCACGTTTGGTTGATCTCCATTCAACTCAGTCCAAAAAGCTTCCACCCGCTCAGGTGTTGGATAATTCCCGTTAACATTGGTCTTTGTTGTCAGAAAGCGTGAAGGGTTGGATCGAAACAACGAGTTGTCGACCAACCGCTTCAGCCTTTTCTCTAGTGACTTTTTGGCAGTCACTAGAGCCCGCAATTTATTAAGAGACTCTTGTTTGATGACAAGAAGAGTACTCTTGTTCACTGTGTGATGACGCCACCGCAGTTTAGCAGCAATGCGCCGAATTCGGGGCGTGTATGCTTTTTGAGTTGTTTCAAACTCAATCACACACTGAATGCGGGAGACCTGTTTCCGGGATCTGTCACTTTTGAAACCAAGTTGTGAGATGCGCTGTTTCAACCTTGCCTCGATCGAGAGACAATGTCTCTCTCTCGGAAAAGTCGAAACTGCTGCACCATACACAACCTGGTTCACAGTGAGCAGGGTGGAATCCTCTAGAATGTTTGCACGGAGATCTTCATTTACCGCGTCAAGCTGTTGTTTTGAGTAAGTTATCTTCTTAGATATACTTACTTGCCGTCCTGCAAAGGGATTGTTGTCGTCCATGGAGGAATGGCGTCGCTCTTGGTGCAATTGCGCCGGAAAGGAAAGTCTATTAGACTGCCTTCTATCCGGCACAAGCGATCTTCTATTGCGCCGAAGATGAGCGGCATAGTTACGCAGGTGTTTGTGCGTAAAATGCGCTAGCTCCGGATGCATATCACTCCAAAGAGTGTGCATCCGGGCCATATAACCGCTCACCCCCGGTTCGCTACGTTGGTAGCACACCAAGAGATCGACTCTCAGTTCTTCCGTCCACTTAAAGTTTATCCTATAGGCGCCATGGTCGTCAACGTTTATCGGGTCCGGCGTGCTCCTCCCACCTGATAAATGGTCCTCATCCGAAAAGGACCGGTTGTGGGGAGCACTTCTGAGTGTATTTCTTGTAGTAACTCAGTTTTTTTCAATGCAGTGGGTAGTTGGCCCACTGCATCGGCTACGTCGTTCGCCTACAGACCTGGTGTTATGGTCTGCGTTTCCCGCGATGCGCCGCTTGGAGGCCACGTAGCAAGCACCGCTTATTATTATTATTATTATATTATATTATATTATATTATATTATATTATATTATATTATATTATATTATATTATATTATATTATATTATATTATATTATATTATATTATATATTATATATTATATATTTAGATTACAAGCATGTATGGAATCGATTACAACCGCGAGATTATCATTCAGTTTTAATTCATCGGCCTGGAGACTTCAAGTTTACCAGTGAAAAATTCTGTGACTTACATTGAGAGAACTATTCTTAACCTGAAAATAGAATTGATCGAACTCAACAAAATCAACCTTATCATCATCATTGTTGCTAATTTGAAGCCAACGCAACCTAAGCCCTGGATATCCTTGGGACATTCCTGTTGTTGTTGTTGTTTTTGTTGTTGTTGTTGTTATCCCTCGAGCTCAAAATTCTGATGAATGTTGAATAAAACTATATCTTTGAAATTTCAAACTGCCATAACTTTGGAATTAATTAACCGTTTTTTACGTGATTGGTGGCAATCGATGCAATAACTAATTTATTTTTGATAATGTTTAAACTATAACGTTTTTATTAAAAAATTAAAAAAAAAAAAATCTTTAAATTTAAATTCTCAAATTAATTCAAAAAAAAATTTTAATTATTTTAAAGAAATTTAATTGCTAATAATTAAAGATAAGTATGCTTTATTTTCTTCTAAAAAATTTACAGTTGATCACTAATGGAATATCATCAGAAAAATCATCATATTCAATAGCCGTTGTCCTATAATGTTTATTACAGCGTCCGTACTTCATTATGTCCTTGTCCTCCTGAAGAGCTGTTGGTAGTTTTAACCAGATACTTTTGATTATGTCAACAGCAGATCCAATAATGAAATATTTAGGTAGCATAGCATTATCTTGAGGTCTTATGTCTTCAATATTTAATTTGCAAAATATTTTCAGTGATTTTTCAAGCGATAGATTCCCACAGTAATTTTCAACAAACCATTCCTTTAACTTTGTAACATTCTCTAAAGCATACCAGTACAAGTTTGCATGCTCCTTATGATTGCTGCAGAAATGACAATTGTAATCCTGACGATTTTTCAGCGCTGGACAGTCCAGGTTCTCTAAGTCAATGTTGTCTTTGACTTGACAATATTCAGTCGCCAGTGTTTTTTCTCTAAACCCGTGACGTATATGAACTGCTGGTCAGCAACAGCTTTGTCTATGACTTGGTTGAGTTTGTCGTAGGCAACTTGTCCTTGACTCCAGGAAATTTTATGACATGCAGCGATGATGACTTTGTTGAGTCGCTGGTAGTGCATTGATAGAGAACTCCATGAGTAAGGTGGCTTGAATACAACGCTTGATATTTCTTCAATCTCTTGATCAATGGTGATCCAAGCCAACATCTTAACGATGAAAGTTTCGCCTTGAAATCCTTGAACGTCGATTATAATTTTCATGATGCTTCCAAGTGGAAGAGAGAATTAAAACTGAACTGCTGGGTACTCGCTGTGCTTTGTGACAGAGAAAACTGAATTTCCCATGGTCGTTATCGACCACCTTATTGACGCCACGATCAATAGGGGTTTTCCCTTACCGTTCGATTTTTGACAAGTAGTTCAGACTTGTCACCGGGCGTGCAAATCGAAAGTCTCCACTGCTGTCCCCGAAAACGAAGCGGGGTTGACAATAGGAAAGTTCGAGAACTACGAATTGAGGGTTATAAAAGAGCCGGTAAAAAAAACATCGAGGCTTTTTGAGCCAGGCCTTAGAACAAGTAACGCTTTTGAGCCAGTGATGCTTTTGAGACAGTGAGGCATTTGACAAAACAGTGAGTCAGTGTAGTGCTGTGTAATAAATTCTGTCATCGAGATTTAGGACCATCAAGACGGAAGTCAATGTACGATCCGGAATTGGGAACCCTTTGCTTGGAACCAGATAGTTTATTGACGAGAGAGAGACCAACCAGCAGCTGATTTCGCCAGTTTTCAACCATGACATCGGTCAACGCTTGGAGGATTGGAAAAGTTAAGTCAGGTATTATTATTACAATTATTTCAGGCCAAGCTTGAATTTGTAAATTGAGAGGCCGAATTAACTGTAATAAAATTTTGTCAATTAATGATCGCTATTGTCTCAGATGTCACTTTTAATTTAATAGATTCTTTTATAAGTAAATTATTCAGCAATGTCAATTATTTAGTTGTTACAAGTCTTTTAGTTATCAGAAATTAATTAAGTAAAATTATCTTGGTAAAATATGAAATAGTAAAAGCATTTGTGTAATTTAGATAGTCAAGGTCACTTTGGAAAATATATAAGTTAAATATTTAATAAGGCTTGTTAAAATTGGTAGAATTTGTAATTTGAAATTTTGTAAAATTAATTCTAGGCCGTTGGGCTGAATTTAATTAATTTAGTAAATTTTGGTAATAAATTAATTTAGTTAATTTTGATATTTTGTATTAAAGAATTGTTAAGCGTAAAATTCCAAGGATTTAGATAATTAGTCATTCGGAGAATTTAGTAGAAATAGGATTAAGAAAAATTGAGTTAGCGTCCGGTGGACGATGTTATAAGTAAGTTAAGGAATAAAAACTATTATTTATTTTCTACTTTTTAGTTTGGTTTATTTATAATAGCTTGTTTTTTTAATTTTAAATTATTATTTGGCAACTAACTTACCAGCATGCACTTTGTTAATATTAGATAAATCGTCTAAAGATGATGGTTGGAAAATTGAAATTTCTGCCTTATCCACTATAGATAAAAATTATATAAATTAACAAAAATCTTATTTTGCAAATTAAAAAATGGAATAATTTTATCAAATTAGTGTATTGTCATCGGTTTTCGATAAACCTACAAAGTTTGAACGAAATCTGGTCGCTTAAAGTGGGTTAAAAATTGCGCCCAAAGAAGTCGGTTACAAACATACAAACATACATACAAGTGAAGCTAATAAAAAGCGTGTAAAAATGAATGATTTAAGAACTAGTGTACGGTATGGAGTCAAAAGAAAACGAAGAAGATCCTAGTATCATTGTACCTCTGTACTTGAGTCCAAATCTTGAGTGTCAGTAAGATACTATCCATTTGCTCCTGATCGAAACAAGCTTGACATTGAACAAAGATGATAGTATTGAATGAACATCATAAGCCTATATTTCATTTTGCATGTATAAGGAATCTTTCAAGATTATTAGGAAATACCATCAAAAAGAGACATTCCAAGGTGTTTGTCTGTGATCGTTGTCTCTGTTATTTCAGACATGAAGCATCATTCCAGACACATCAGTCTGATTGTCTTCAGTACAACAAAGTTAGAATGACTCTACCCAGCGAAAAAACAACATATTATCATTTAGAGATCATCAATACAAAGATCTAGTACCGTTTGTAGTATACGCGGATTTTGAAAGCCTCCTGGAGGAGAAAACAGAAGATATTCAAAAGCATACACCTCACAGTATAGCTTATTACTTACATTGCAGTAATGACAATTCACTATCCAAGTTCAATTTAAATCGTTCAAAAGATTGTCTTAAGTGGTTTGTACAAGAACTTGAATCTATAAGCCACCAAGTCAGTGGTTATTCAAGAAATCCAAAACCTCTACCAAAGTTGACTAATAAAGAACAAAAGTCATTTAATAAAGCTGCGAATAGTAATATCTGTAATAAGCCATTTAAATCTGCTAATGATGAAAAAGTAAGAAATCACTGTCATTTCACCGGGAAATTTAGAGGAGCTGCTCATAACTCCTGTAACTTAAATTTTCAACAAAGTCACATCATAACAATAGTTTTTCATAATTTATCCGGCTATGACTGCCACTTCATCTGAGAGTCTGTAGCGACAGTTTTCAATGGTTCAGTTCAAATATTACCTATTAATGAAGAAAAATACATAACATTTACTAAAACTGTAGACGACACCAACTTTCACCTTAGATTCATCGACTCGTTTAGATTCATGGCATAACAATCACACAACAGTTTTATTCTGATCCAGAAAAGCTTAAACTTTTAACAAGCGAAGGAATTTTTCCTTATGAATACATAGACTGTTTAGAAAAGTTAGACGAGACTACCAGACAAACAAGCTTTTTACTCTCGACTCAACGACAAACACATTAGTGACGAAGACTACTCGTTTGGCCAAACAGTATGGAGTAAATTCAATGTACAAACTTTTTGTGAATATTCTGATCTCTATCTCAAAACAGATGTCTTATTATTGGCAGATATCTTTGAAAATTTCCGAGCAAGTTGTTATAAAACATATGAGTTAGACGCTCTACATTATAGTACTGCTCCAGGACTTGCTTTTTTCGCTATGCTCAAACACACAGGAGTACAACTTGAGCTATTACTAGACCCTGAAAAGATACTGTTTTTTGAGAATGGTCTCCGTGGCGGAGTATCTCACTGCGCCAATCAATATGCCAAGGCCAACAACCGTTACGTGGGTGAAGACTTCAATCCAGACGAAGATGAGTTCCACATCATGTATCTGGACGTAAATAACCACTACGGAGCTGCAATGAGCGTGCCTCTTCCTCAAGGCTCCTTCGAGTGAGAGGAGAAGATCACCGAAGAGAATATTACATCAATATTCAACTCTGATGAGTCTATTGGATATGTACTTGAGGTTGACTTGGAGTATCCTGAAGATCTACATAAACTCCACAAAGACATGCCATTGTGTCCAGAACACTTCACTCCACCAGGTAGCAAGATTTGTAAGCTGGCTACAACACTGCATCCAAAAATGAATGATGTAATTCATTACAAGAACTTAGAGCAGTGCTTGCAACTCGGAATGAAACTTGTTAAAGCTCACCGAGTATTGAAATTTAGGCAGTCACCATAGCTCAAACCTGACATCGATAAAAACACTGAGTGTTGTAAAGATGCTGCAAATGAATTTGAAAAGAACTTTTTCAAACTCATGAACAACATAGTGTTTGGTACGACCATGGAGAATGTGCGTAAACACAAGGATGTCAAGCTAGTGACAAAGTGGCTCGGTCGATATGGCGCAAAAAGTTTGATTTCAAAATCAAACTTCAACAGCTTCACGATTTTTGGAAAAAATCTAGTGATAGTTGAGCTGAACAAATTGAATGTCGTCTTCAATAAATCGATTTATGTTGGTTTCAGCATCCTGGACTTGTCAAAGATCTTTGTATATGATTTTCATAACAACTACGTCAAGCAAAATTTCGATAATGATGCTGCAAAGCTGCCCTATACCGACACGGATAGCCTCATCTATCACTTCAAGGTACCTGATATTTTCCAAGTCATCAAACGTGATATATACAAGTTTGATACTTCTGACTATCCAATCAACAACGAGTATAGCATGCCTCAAAAGAATAAAAAGGTTCTCGGGCCTATGAAGGACGAAAACAATGGCAAAATTGTGTCGGAGTTTATCGGCCTCAGAGAAAGGCTGTATGCATTCAAGCTGCATGAGAAAAATAAGATGAATAAGAGAGCCAAGGAAGTCAAGGGATCAACGTTGCGGACGATCATGTTTGCTGACTTCAAGAATTGCTTATTAGATCATGTAAATATTTGTAAAGAGCAATTCTTGATAAAGAGTGATAGACATATTGTAAAAACTATCAAGCAAAATAAGCTTGCACTGAGCTGGGATGACGATAAACGTCAACTACTGATAGACTCCACAGATACTCTTCCATGGGGGTACAAAAAAGCAGATTTAGAGCCACCAGCTAAAAGGAGAAAAATGTAAGTAATTGTAAATACTTAGACTTCAGATTGTAAATAATTAGATTCAAACTCGTAAATAAATAGATTTAAGGTTGTAAATAAATAGATTTAAGTTTCCATTAATAAATATTTATTATGTATCTGTTCTATTGATCTGTTATATCCGACATACCGTATATAATACAAGGCCTCCCATTCTCGCCGAAAAGTGCAGCGCTTGCATATTTAAGGAACAACAACCAGGACTGCGCGACAACTCACTCGTGGCTGAAGAATACACATTACCACGCATTGTCACCTCATCTAAAGAATCAATTGTTTAATTAGTAGCCCCTCTTTTAAATTGCGGCCGAGGTGATAAAAACCGCGAACACCATAATTCACGAGCTTATTTACAAGGTAACAGTTCTGCCTTAAATCCCGGGTGAGTCCTATACCCCGACACGTATAGGCAGACTTCAATTATTAAATTAATTAGTCATCTTTTCCCTAGCTATCCATTACAATTTCCTTAACGGTATTTCCGAGTTCTGTGATTGTGATTCTTCGAGCCACGATTCGTCTTTACGATAATCGAGATTCCCGCAGTTCCGGTGACCTGGTCCCCTCTCAAATTATATTTTTCTTTGTGAACTTTAAACGGCGAATTTTTGTTTGGCGGAGTCGTTACACCGGTTACGAACTCATATTCTTTCAATCATCATTTTATATTGTTAATAGTTAATAAGTGATTAGTGTAAATTAAGACGTGTTTGCCCATAGGGCCATTTAATCAGAATATGCAAATTAAAAACTTGAATCGAAGTGTATCATCATTTCTAAGTTAAGATCCTTCAATCTTCGATCTCCAGTCAGCAGGAGGAAGAAAGCAGTCAAGCAGTGGAAGAAGATAAAGATAAACGTCTAATCCAAGGCTGAACCATTATTCGAGTCAGATTCGTAATAGTAAGTGGAGGTTATTATTATTATTTCCGAGGTCGATTGTCTATTCCAAGGGGCCCTCTCCGGGGTTTTTACCTTCGCGAACCCATAAATTAAAAACCTAACGATCCTTTCGTTAGGGAAATTCATCTGTTATCCGAACCTCCGATAGTCCAGCTACCGAATTCTAAGATGATATTTTTCGGACATAACAGATCCAACCATTATGTTTAGTATCAAACTCTAACCACTTAACATAGTATTTATTTCCAAGCTTTTTAATAATTTTTTCAACTAAATATATATCTGGACATTTGACTTTGTTGAGTTCTTCTTCATAAAATCTGCCTTGTATTGGTTGATCCTGGTAGTCCATAAGCTTGTGTGTTGTTGGACTTGTATTTTGAACAGTTTTGATGGTGAAAATCTCCGTCGTCCAGTTTGGTGTGTATCCTTTTTCAAATACATTTTTATATTTGCTTACTCGAACCTTGTCTCTAACTTTGAATTTATTTTTCTTCTGTTGTGATTTGACTTGCAGAGGTTGATAAATTTTTTTAAGCAATTGTTTCTCCTGAGTAGCGGTAACATCAGCAGGATTCATTTTGATAGTACTGTGTTTGGTGTTGTTGTACGTATTCACCAAGTCCTTCAGTATATCAGTCCACTTGTAACTACCACGAGCTGTAAGCTCTCGCTACATTTTATTCTTAAGTGTTCTATTGAAACGCTCACAGATAGATGCTTTGAGATTGCTAAATGTTGAATAAAGATTTATCTTGTGCTGCTTTATCAGATCTTTGAATTCCTTGTTGTAAAACTCTTTACCCTGATCAACATGGAGATTCTTAGGTACCCGACCTTGCTGGAGTACAGACTTCATAGAACTAGTAACATCAGCACCGCTTTTTGATTTAATTGGAACTGCCCAGGCATACTTTGAAAATATATCTATTATTGTTAGCATATACTTGTATCCTTTATTGACTGTTGTATATGGAATCATCTCAACTAAGTCAGCTTGCCAAGTCTCATCGAGACCTTGGATTTCAACATGACGACGTTTATAGTTCTTGCGAGCTGGTTTGTGAAGCTCTTTAGCTATCACTGCCTTTTTGTTGTCCATTGAGCTTCTCAGCGAAATATTTGATTTTATTTTGGTGAGAGGAAAGTACTGCTTAAGCTTCCTCAATATCCGTCTGCAAATTTCCTACAGCAGCTTTCAGTATAACTATTTCAGAGTCTAAATGTAAAATAATCTCTTTCTGTTCACTGTCTATACTTTTATTCAGTTCAGACATATGTCTCAGTACAAATTGCACTGTGGCCGCATCATGTTCATTTGACGGATTACCGAGATTGCACAGTCTTTTATTCTCAATGTTATAGTTTCCATCAGAAGTTAAATTGAAACCTCTACCAACTGGTCCTCGTTGAGCTGAATTGTCATTGTCCAGTGGACGTCCAAATATATCGATGCTCATAGTTGTGAAACACTTTAACTGTCAATGTGCGAATGATATAATTTTCTAAAAGCTTTTAATATATAACCCCAGCTTCTCTAAGCTCTTCAATAATTGACATGATTTCAATCGTGTGACTCGGATTTCCAGCAGCCTGAGACGCCATCAAAAGTCGTAAACGGTCAACTAGTTTATTTGGATCATCCCAGTAAACATAGTCAATAGGTTTCTTAGTGGTAATCATAAATTTTGGTAGTCCTCTACCATGCTTTTCTACAAAATCAGCAATATAATTGTTATACTTGACTGTTGAATCTCTGTAAGTACTTTTGTTTGAATCATAACCTTTTCTATGAGTATTTGTTCTCTGAATAATGTCCAAATATTTAGTCTTATCATCTTGCGTGACAAGTGTATCTTTCGGTGCCTTCATGAATAATAATTTCAACAACCTAGGAGTTACTGGATAATTTCTGTCTTTGACGATTATTGTATCATTTGCAAAAGAAATAGGTAAATCACCCATATACATTTCATCATATTTTTTGCGTACACCATATCTCATATCATTATTTTTGTGTTTTAGACTTAAACGTTGTAAATAATTAGTGAGAAGAGCATTTCTATGAGCTGGAGTACTTGTTGATGATGGTAGCTGTGCTACAGCAAATGATGTGTTGTTTAATGAACTTTCATCTTTCGATATTAAACTGTTGAACTCTCTGGATCATCATATAAAGATTTTTCAACCTCTTGTTTTTCAACCTCTTTTTTTTTAATATTTTCTCCTTTCAACTTTGAAGATTCAACTATACTTTGAAGTGGTGTGACAATAGATTCAAACATTTCCTCCATGTCTTTCTCAGCTGTATCTTTGCCCAACTTCAACATCTTGTGCTTCCGTCGAATGGCATTACTGTCGCAAGACAGTCAAAAGAAAGACAACCAAGCTCAAGACTTCCAAGAAGAGAAGGATGTTGCTCTGAGACAGATTGTTGATGAAGCTAAAATGTCCATGCAACCTGGTGGAGATCTAGTTAAAACAGCTCTTGAAGGTGCTCGCAATGCTGACAAAAAGGCTGGTGGGAAGAGAAACGTTCGATTGCCTCGCATTCTACCAGTTCCATCAAAGATAGGTAGAGTATTTCCATTCTTGATTCCCCTGTTTGCAGGGTTATCAGCGGTTGGTGCTCTGACAGATGGAGCTGCAGGTATTGCAAAAGCTGTGAATGATGCAAGTGCAGCCAAAAATTAACTTCTTGAAAAGAAACGTCACAACTTGAAGATGGAGGAAATAGCTGTAGGTAGAGGATTATACCTCAAACTCTACCGCATTGGTATGGGGCTCTATCTGAAACCATACCCAGAAGGAGCTGGGTGCAAGAAGTCAAAAAACCAGTAGAGCTACCACATCAAGCACTGACTAACATCGATTTATTAAAACATTCTAAGATGCTTAAAATTCCAAATTTTCGTGGAGTTTTCATGAGAAATAATTTACCAAAATCTGGACTCAAGACAAATGAAACAGCAATAATAAATTTGGATGATAAACTTGGACCTGGAACTCACTGGGTTGCATACAAGAAGAATCATAATCAAGTAATTTATTTTGACAGTTTTGGTAATCTCCAACCTCCACAAGACTTGATGAAATATTTTGATGTTGGTAGCGTGAAGTACAATCATAAAAGATATCAAGACTTTGATACAATTATATGTGGACATTTGTGATTAAAATTCCTGACTGGGCAACTATAAATTGAGGTGACTCGATGCTACAACTATCAGTCATGGTAGAGGCATTCACCTTGATACTATCTGGAACGTCCTCTGTATTAGAGGCAAATTATTTTCCACCAATTGAGCTATCACCTACGGAAAATTATGTTCTTGGACTTGTTAAGCTCCTGACATTTAATTCAATACCAAATATAGATGAAGATGCCAATAAATTTTATGTTATACATCATAAGAACAGATCTAAGAGAAATGTCATCCAAGGTATTCCTGATTATGAGCAAGTAATAACAATACCCACAGGTAGTTATGAGATTAAGTATATTGAAAGTTATACAAACAAGATAGCGCCTGAGCTGAGTTTTGCTTTGAAAGCAAACAATAGTGAGTTGAAGAGTGAAATGAAGTGTGATCAGTTTATAAATTTTGAGCCTGAAGATTCTATTGGATCATTACTTGGATTCACCAACCGTGTGCTTGAACCTAACATAGTACATAAATCTAATTTACCCGTACAAATATTAAAAATCAACGCTCTAAGAGTCGAGTGCAATATAACTACTGGATCGTACATCAATGGTGAGAAGAATCACACAATCCATGAATTTTTCCCTAGAGTTCCAGCAGGATATGAAATAGTGGAAGTGCCAATAAACATCATTTACCTGCCAGTCGCCGTACGAGCAATACACAACGTGAGACTCCGCATTGTTGATCAGGACGGGAGAATAGCAAATTTCCGTGGTGAGACTATAACGATAAGACTGCATATGAAGAGCTTGTAATAGCTATCGTATATGAGACAAAGACTGGTAGTGGGTATAAAAGGATTGCAGCGTGCCCCAAGATTATCAGTTCTCATCGAGCTCTGAAAGTGTTGACACGTCAGAACGCAGAGTTCCTAAAAAGTCTAGGACTAAAATTACGTGGAAAATTTATAAGATAAAAATAAGTTTTTCCTGTCTAGCTTGTGTAATACAATGGCGGAAATCTTAGATATAAAAAAATCGATTATTTTTTATGAGTCTATTGCACACTGTGAAGCCCATTCACACTTACCAAACGCATCATCGACATTTAACAACAGTGATGAAATCAGGATTGCTGTTCAGCATCAAGATCTGTGCTTGCTCCCAAGCAAGAGCATATTACATTTTTATGGAAGAATGAGAAAAGCAGATGGTACTGCTGTGACTGCTACTACTGCTACTACCGACAACATGGCTGTCTGTCATATGTTTAAAGAGATACGTTATGAATTTAATGGTGTAGAAATTGACAGATGCAAGAATGTAAGCATCATCAGTGTTATGAAAGGATACGCTTCTCTGAGTCCGAGACAATAAAATATTCTGGAAAATGCTGGTTGGATTGTTAATGAAGATGACAACAAGCTGACTGATAATAGCGGTTACTTTGATGTCTCAGTACCGCTGAGTTTAATTCTTGGATTTGCTAAAGATTATCAACGAATTATCGTGAATGCCAAGCATGATACTGATCAGATCAAATACTGATCAAAATGCTTATGTTGTTACCACCGCAGCGGCTGACCATGTAACGATTACAATCTAAAAAATTGAGTGGATTATGCCATATATAACAATGTCTGACAAGCAAAAAATTGAGGTGTTGAATTATATAACCTCTGATCCAGCTATCCCAATCAGTTCCCGGACTTGGGAATTGTATGAGTATCCACAGCTATCAGCTACCACCAAACATATTTGGGTAATTAAAACAACAAATCAGCTCGAGAAACCTCGTTTTGTCATCCTTGGATTTTAAGCAGAAAAAAAGAATCAACCGAATCAAAATGCAAGCGAATTTGATCAATGAAACATAAAAGATATTAAGCTCTTTTTGAACTCTCAGAGTTATCTATTTGGAAATTCAAACCTCAACATCACACAAAATCAGTACGCCTTGCTGTATGACATGTACACAAGTTTTCAAAGTACCTATTATGGAAAAAAAGCTGAACCGCTATTGGCTATGAAAGATTTTCTTGAGACAGCTTCTCTGTATATAATTGACTGCTCCAAGCAGAACGAGTCAATCAAGTCTGGGCCTGTGGATATACGTCTAGAGTTTGAATCGTCAGCACAGTTTCCAAGTCAAACTGCTGCTTACTGCTTAATAATACACGACCGAATAGTGGAATACAATCCCATCAGCAGCACTGTAAGAAAACTTAGTTAATGGTACAGTTTGATCCTAACCCTATCATACATTACATGTATGTGTGGAACTTTGCATCCAGATAAACAAGGAAAGGCCCATGGGGATAAACAGCAAGAGATAGCGAACGATTTCACCGACGAATACAAAAATTAAATAAAATCATTGAACCTATGTTAATTATTAAACTTAATGTAATAAAAAATGAATAATAATAAAAATACACCTTATAATTTAATGGTTGTTTATTTATAGAACCTTATTAATATAATTATTTTGATATACATTACCCGTGTAAAAAAAAATTGTCATAAAGTTGTCATAAATGAGTCATAAGCTTATGATCCTAAACGTGACACAACTTAGGACACTTTTATGACAACTTTATGACACCAAGCCGAAATAAAATTTGGATTTTCGAAAAATATTGTAGCACTTACCCAAAAAAAAAAAACGTTCTAAAAAGTACGTTTGTGACAATTTTAGGAAACTTTAATGAGAATTTTAGGATGCTTTTATGAATTTCACGACACTTTTATGACAACTTTAGGACAATTTAATGAGACTTTTATGATAACTTTAGGACGATTCTATGACAATTTTATGACAACTCTAGGACAATTTTATGACACTGTCTTGATAATACTAGGAAACTTATAAATATTAGGAAAATTGTATGATAATTTTATGACTACTTTTGTGACAACTGCAGTACAATCTTATGACTTTAAATTATCATGGAGTAGTCATAAAATTGTCATAAAGTAGTCATACAATTCTCATAAAATTAAAAGTATCAAAAAATTCATAAAGGCGTCCTAAAATCCTCATTAAAGTTTCCTAAAATTGTTATTAATGTACTTTTTACAACATTTTTTTTTGAGTAAGTGCTACAATATTTTTCGAAAATCCAAATTCTATTTCGGCTTGGTGTCATAAAGTTGTCATAAAACTGTCTTAAATTGTGTCACGTTTAGGATCATAAGCTTATGACTCTTTTATGACAACTTTATGACAATTTTTTTTTACACGGGTAGCTCATAAAAAAGATTTATTATTACATTCATAGCAGTCCTTCTTCAATGGATAAGGGCCATCGAAAACATCATTATACATAGTCTTCCAATGCTCTGTACATCTTGTATAGTCGAAAATCTTAGGTCGATCTGAATGTGATGAGGTAGCTTTAACCATATAGCATTTATTTCATGTTTTGTGAATTGAAGTATGGAAGATTCATCTAAACAGGCAATATCTTGTGGATCCATCTTGACTAAAGACTGGAACTGATAAAAAAGCTGTAATGACTTTTCCAGCGATGGACTTAGACCCCAACAGCTGACAAACCAACGTTTTATTCTCTGAACTGTTTCGTAGGCACAGGAATAATTGCTTTTACTTGAGTGATTTTTCTTCAGGACACACGGTTGGATGTGATCAAAGTCTTCAAGATAGTTGATAAATCTCATCTTTGATAAATCAATCACTTCAGATGAAAAATTCATTACTTTTTTAAGCCAACGTCTTTTTTTCTCACCCAAAACATAAACGTATGTATTTTGCTTGAGAGTCTCTCGCAGCACTTCTTCGAGTTCGTTATAGAAGAATGATCCCTCATCCCATCTAATGCCATGGTTTCTCAACAAAAAGTCTTTGGTCTCCAAGATTATAAATTCATTGGTGTACTCAGCTGGTGCTTCGAAAGTTGCTAGCGCAGCAGTACTTAAAAAATCCACTTCATCACTAAGCGAGATGATAGCAAGCTCTTTGATAATAAAAAATCCATCAAGCGTGTAGAAGCCTTCAAAATCAATGAAAATCTCCATCTTCTCAACTTAAGTGCTCAAGTTCACAACCGAAAACATAATAACGGTGTCGTGGTTGTAAGTTAATTTTATATCGTTAATCTCTACCACACCACCATAAAGTTGAAAAAGTGGGGGGTAAATTGCACAGTAAGGAAAAAAAATTGCGTCAGAAAATGTCGTCACTCACAAGTTAGGACTTGTTTACAGAAAAAGGCTGACGAAATGGCGGGATAGAAAAGGGCTGACCACATAACTGACAACATCGTGAAGACAAAATGGGTGCAAAATCGCAGGAGATGACGGTGAAAGGGTTGATAAAAAAGGGTTGAGACTATGGTCAAAGCGGCGACCGTTAACTTAGCATGGACTCGAACCACTCTGTCGGTGATGCAGATTCATACTTGGCCGGTGTCTCTGAGGCTCCCAGCTTATCTACTTCCACGGATGACGACATGATAACCAGATCAACTCTCTTCCCAAAATCTTTTCAATTTTCCTTACATGTACCGTTGTGAATTCCTGTAGAACAATAATAGATGACTATCGTTGAATTTAGTATTTAAGAAAAATCAATGGTTATATTTCAAATCTAAACGAGTAAACGATTAATACATTTTGATAGTAAAATTTAGTAAGAAATAGAAATTAAACTAGACTGACAACAATAAAATATTTTTTGTAATTGATTGATTACCTGTATTAACAGCGGTAGTGTCAAAACACATCGCCTTGACATACTTTATAATACCCCATTCACTCAATGTTGATAAAATGGCGGATGTTTGATTAACTGCCGTCCCAGAATTCATTTTTGGAACTCCAAGTAATTGTTCAGTACCATACGCAGTTAAAAGAACCGGTAGTCGTTCCACAGATTTGGATTCAATTAGATCATTTAGCATTTTACCATCCCAATGCACTACGTATTTATCGTGTGTTTTAAAATTGTCTTTTAATCCTTGAGCAATGTCTTTTCTTTGAACCATACGAGCTCGTTGGATGGACCTATAGCTGAGCGTTGTATCTTCAATTTTTATACCAGCAGCTGATAAAACCGGAGCAATAATGAACATCGCGTTTCTACTGCTGACATTAGCTCTGTCAAGTGCAGAAACGACTTTAGGAGTTAAGACATTTATTTTTGCTCGTTTTGTCGGAATTGGGGGTTCATACTCCAAATCAGATCCAGAATTTGTAGTTCCACTTAATGTATGCGTCGAGAATGATTCTGATTTTCCACTTAAAACAATCCCATGACTGGTAGACGGTTGATTCAAGTCTGTAATAAGAGTTCATTTTTAAATTAAACAGACAAATTTTCCAACACTTATTCATTATGATGAGAAGCAATTAAACATGAGTACCAGATACCGTGGAGTCAAATGTCATACGTAGGAATACTGATATTTATAATGCAAGTTAAGTAGAAAAATGATATTCTCATTGTTTATAATAAATATAAAGGAAGTTTTACACTCCTAACTGAATTTATAACAATTATTTATTTCAGATACTTACTGCTTTCATCGATTTCCATCATATCTGTAGTTGAGTTTGACGCAGGTACAATATTCGAAAGAATCTCTTTGTGTGTACAGAATTTTTTATCCAAATACAACTTCCTAATGTTATCATCCACCCCTTTTAGGGAATTTTTACTTACAATGTCGAATAATTGTTCAAGATCAGTCTGAAACTCCTTTTCCTTTACCTTATCACTTTTCTTATTAAAATCTTTTTGTAATTTCAACCACTCACTATGAAAACGGAGAATTTTTTTGACTACATTAGGAGCTTCACTCAATTCAATAACCTTGTCAGCTGAATTTTTTGCACTTTGTTTGATTGAAAACTTTAAAACTTTAAGTTGATAGAAAAACACTCTCATAACCTCTTTCACTTTTGGTAACTTAGGGTTAGTGAGTTTTTGCACAGGTATACCGATTAAACGTATTTCTTTATTCATTGTAGAATTATTGATAATAAATGAATTTATATAATGAGAAAATGACTTATTTCGAAAAAATTGTTATTATCATGTATACGAAATGATGAGTTTTTGGAGCACTGAAAATGTACTGGTAAAAAAGTAGACAACGAAGATAGTTAAGAAATACAACATAGGTGGCGCTAGCGTTAGAGTACCAACAGAAGAAGTAATGTAATTCAGAACAAAAAGCCTCTCTCACAAAAAAATTTATGTATAATTGGTAGAATAAAATTTGAAAATATATACTAAACAACCGTAATAATATGAAATGCCAATGCAATTGACATTTTAAATTATTACAAATAAAGCTTACAAAAAATATCATTAGAACAAAAACTTCTTAGTGAATTTTTGAACAAATAACTCCTGTAGGAGTGACTTTTATGATAGAAATTTAAATTTATGTAAATTTTCCTGAAACTCATAGTTTAAATTAAAATTTATCGAATTATTGATCAAAAACTGGAAATATTGATATTCGTTAATGTTTGACGATGAATATCTCGTAACGGCTTCACTTAATCAAAAAATCATAAGAGACCATTTTTGTAGAGCAGTAAATTTCCTACAAAAACATGAGTTCCGCAATCCGAAATAATTTTTTTTCATCGACTTATAAAATTCATAATAAAAACGAATATTTTCCTTAAAATAGCCAAACTTCAACTATGAATATCTTTTAATCGGTTGAGTTTTTGAAAAAGTCATAAGAGACCTTTTTTGTAAAGCATTCAATTTCTCACAAAATCTATGCCACGGAATATTTTTCCAAGCAGTTGGAAGCGAGATATAAATTTTTTTATCTGATTATTCAAAAAAAATAGAAACCCGCAAAGCGGAGGACCTTCCCGTTATAATTAAGAGCTTATACTTGGAGAGAATTCTTTTTAGGTGTCTACGAACCTATTTTTCAGAGTATAAAGTCAAAAATAAATTATTCGATTTTTTTGACCCACCCTACAGCTTATACTTATTTTCCATATTTTTAAGTATTAAAAACGTTAATTTATTGAATGAATTAAATTATAATCATCTATTGACAGCTATTAGGTTAGGAAAAGTGTCAAAAGAAAATTGCTATTTTTACTTTTGATTAAAAATGAATATTTCTTAACAGTTAACAAAAATTCATTAACCATTGATAAATATTTAGTAACAGTTAAAAATTATTCTTAATAAATTACTTACTAACTGCTAATGAATATTTATTAAATCCAATAAGTTAAAAAATTATTTATTAACAGATAATAAAGCTTAGTAAATATAAATAAATCCTTCTATCAATGTACAAAACTGACACATAATATTTTTAACGTTTTTTTTTAACTTCTTATATTTTTAACTTCTTACTAATAAATAGAAAATTTTCGAAAATCGGGAAGTTATTGGTATTACCCCCTTTTTTGACAATCGAGTTTTCATCAGAGTCCTAGGAAGCTTCCCCAAATGTTTTCACGATGATGCCCTTATGTATGTATGTGTGTGTGTCTCTGTGTGTATGTACGCACGCGTGTATGTATGTATGTAAGTAAAAAAAACATTCCTCTTCCCCTCTCCCCATAGATGGTACGGGGAGGACTGGATTGGAACCGCGTTAGCATTACTTCAATCCAGTCCGTGCTGCGTCTCACGACGGCTACTTTTGGCTACTGGTCCCTTTCTGCGATTTTTTCTTTCAGAAGGCACTGCGCGTAAACTGCAACAGCTGACCAGTTTTTCTCTTGTTCGATCATATAGGTCGCCAAGCTGGAGGGGGAGAGCCTGGCGCCTATGATCTCTTCGGTGCTGCTTCTGTAGTCCTTCCACCGAGCACACTCGAAGAATGTGTGTTCGGCGTTGTCAATTTTGTCCGGGCAATATTTGCATGTCAGCTTGTCCTGTAGTTTCATCCTGTAGAGGTAGTCATTGAATTGGCCATGGCCTGTCAAGAGCTGGGTCAGAAAAAAATCCGTGTCCCCGTGTTGTCGAAAGAGCCAGTTCATGTCCGGGATCAGGCGCGCCGTCCACCTGCCCGTTTCTCCTGACGTCCATCGGTCTTGCCACTCCTGTTGCGTTTCCTTTTTTATTCTCGTCTTTGCTTCCTTGGAGTTGTCACCATTTCTTTTTGCGTTGTAGAGTTTCACTCTCTCAAATGCTAACAAGTCGATTGGTGTGGCCCCTGCTATTACCAGTACCGCTGCCTCTGAAACCGTGCGATAGGCACAAGTAACTCTCAGCGCTCCTCGTCGTTGCACTGCTGCTATTTTGCGCCGATAAGTCTTCTGTCTAAGTATGTCCGCCCATATCTCCGCTCCGTATAGCAGTATTGAGTGGACTACTTCCAAGAGCACCCTCCTTTTTTTGGTTCGTGGTCCTATAGTGTTGGTCATGATCTTCGACCGGTTGAAAACTGCCTTGTTGGCTTTTGTGCAGGCGTTATCAAGGTGTTCTCGGAAGGACAGCTTCTCGTCGATCACTTCACCTAAATAGCGCAGTGCCCTCGTGGATGTCAGTGTTGTCCCGCCCATGTCTACGACGAACGGTTTTGGGAACCACTTTTGTCGGGTCAGGACGACGATCTCAGATTTATGCTTGGCGAGTTGCAGGTGATGTTCTTCTAACCAATTTTCGACGACATCGATCGTTTCCCGTACTAGTAGTTCTGCCTCCTCTGCACTGTCAACGACTATCGTCGTTGGCCTTCCGTCGTTTCCGCTATTAACGTTCTTTCGTCGAGATAGTCGTCTACTATTCGCAGATTTTCTGGCTCCACATCAAATTTGTGTTCTAAAGCATCTAGGATGTTACCCCAGCTCGCACTGTTGAAGGCGTTCTTGATGTCCAGTGTAAGAACAAGACACACCTTGCGAGCTTTGAGGCTGCCAGACCATGCTTCTCTAGCTGTCTCTATGACTTTCTGAATCGCACCAATTGTTGATCGTCCTTTCCGGAAGCCATGTTGGTTACTGGCAAAGCCTCCGGCACGGTCGATGTCGTTTCGTAGCCTGCCCTGAATGAGTTTCTCGAGCAGTTTCCCAGCAATATCAAGCATGCAGAGTGGTCTAAATGACGATGGTGTTATAGGGGTTCCCTTCCCTTTGTCTAACAGAACCAATCTCTGCCGCTTCCAGGCCGTAGGAAACGTGCCGGTTGCCAAACACGCATTGTAGGCACTCAGGAGTATGTGCGTATATTCCAGGGCTACAATCTTGATCACCGAGGCTGGGATGCCATCGGAGCCTGGTGCTTTCCCAATCTTGATGGTTTTTGCTGCGTCTTGCAATTCCTTTATAGTGAAGGGTGTTGTTTCGCCGGTTTTTACATATCGTCTCTTTTCTCGCGGTGGGTGTTCGGGAAACAACTCTGCCACGATGCTGCTCATTGAAGCAGGAGACTTCGGCGCTTCTGGAGACGCCTTCCCAAGTCGTTTAGTGACAATTTGGTAGGCTTTACCCCAGAGGTCATTATTTAGGTCGTTGCAGATGTCTTTCCACAACACCACTTTGCTTGCTTTGATGGCTTTATTCAAAGCCTTCTTGGCCTGTTTGTACTCCATCGAGTATATGTCTTGGTCAGAGGAACGTTTTGCTGCTCTCGTTGCTCTCCGACGTAGTCCATGGCATTTTTTCCGAAGATCTGCTATGTCTTGAGTCCACCAATACACCGGCCTATAGGAGCCTCGCCTCTTCATCCGTGGCATGGAAGCATCGCATGAGGCGGCGATCAGTCCCATCACTCTTGACACTAAATTTGTCGTTTCATTACAGCTATTCGGAGTCAGGCTGTCCTGAAAAGTAGAAGAACTTCGTGTCAGAAAAGTTCGCAGCTTCTCTAAATCGAGCTTCCTGACATTCCACTTCCGCGGTTGATAATCGTGTTGAGCTACCCTAACAGATGCAGATTGGAAGCTGAATGTCACATATTGGTCATCACTTCCGCTGTATTCCTCTGATACGGTCCAGTCCTCAGTCATCTTCGATATCCTTGAAGTCGCCAGCGTAATGTCTAGGATGGACTCTCGATATCCTGGTCTTCGGAAGGTCGTGGAGTTCCCGGTGTTCAGAACTACAAGGTCAAGCCTTGCTGCGACGTCTGCAACTTCGTTTCCTCGGGTATCAGAGATGTCAGCTCCCCATTCGGTCGACTTGGCGTTGAAGTCGCCTCCAACGATGACTTCTCCATCAAACTTAAGAATGATGTTCTCTATGCTCGCCAATTTCTGGCGAAATATACTGATTCCTTCGTTTGGCAAAAGATAAACATTGATAAAGTAGGTTGTTGGAGTTTTGATTCAGACGAAACCTGGTCCACTTCCCCTGTCAATGACGGTAACCTTCTCTGAGTTTGTGATCCAAATGGCTGACGTGCCGGATTTATCAGCGAACCATGTTTTATCCTTGATGTCCCGATATTGTTCGCAGATAAGGCAGATGTCAATCTTCTGTTCGAAGATACGCTGGCGTAGTAGATTCTGCGCCAAAGCGCATCTGTTCAGGTTTCCTTGTAGTAAGCGTGTCATTTCTGCTCTCTCGTGGCTTCGACAAGCGCATTGCGGAATGCCTTACAAGATCCGGATCCAGCGATATGACACAAGCTGTTCTGATCTTCTTTTTCCAGTGCACATAAGAAACACTTTGGTTTCTCCGCGCAGTTTGTAGACTTGTGATTGTCTCCTCCACATTTATAGCAGCACTTGCTCCTATCTGGTCCCGCACAGTTATGGGTTTGGTGCCCAAAACCAAGGCATCTAAAACAGCGCGTCACTCTTACAACTGGGCGGATGCGGCAATTAACCCACCCAATTTGATGCTTGTGGTTGCTTTTTTGATTGCCGCAGTGAAGGCGGCGCTGTCTTCGGTTTTACGGCTTATCTCCAGTAGGACGCCTCCGCGCTTCGTTTGTTTAATGGACTTCATGTCCACTCCCGTCTCCGTCGGGTTAACCTGGACTTTGATCACCTTGAGGAGATCAGCGGAGGTTCGCCTTTCAGCTGGTTGGACAAGCACAGCCTTTGTTCTTGTCTTTTTCCTTCTCAGTTTTTTTGAGCCACCCTTACTTGGCTGGTTTTGGATTTCAGTAATTTTTGCCCCTGGCTTCTGTTCTTTTTCCTTCTTTTTCTTTTTCCGTGTCACCTTGATCCAGATATTGTCCCGGGCTGTCTTTTTCGGTGCTGGCTTGTCATTTTCAGAGGAAGGGCTGGGTGTAGACAGCGGCCTCTTCTTTTTGTTCTCTTTTCCTTGCTGTGGTTTCTCAGGACCGACCAAAAACGCTTGTGGTTTTGTGGACATCTCCGAAGATGTTTGCGTGGTTGTCGCCGACATCGATGCTGGTTTGTTGGCTAACTTATATGCCGTGGCAATGGACGCTACTAATTTTCTGAGTTCATGATGGAGATTTCTCTTGTCCTTTATGAACTCAGTCAACTCTTCGATCTTGCTACCGAGCCGTTCCATTGGCGATTGTTGGCCGCTGACAGTCTGTAGAGAGGTGA
>JZSA01003815.1:0-20955 GCA_000956155.1 Cotesia vestalis | reverse complement strand
CAATAGTTAAGAAAATACAGTGCAATTTAACAAAAGTCATTATTTAATAAAGCAAAATTTTATTTATTTATATTTCATATAGAATACAAAAATACAAAAATTCATGCTAAGAATACAAAAATCGAAGCATATGAATACTGATAATTATTGATCTGATTTTAGAATTTAATTATATTAATTAATGTTTTATCGAGCTTCAAACCTTGTTGAGATCAGAATTTATTTTTGGTTATCTGTATTTTTTTTCTTTTAACATACAAACTCATTTTGATTGTTCAAATTAATCAACAAATTAATATTTAAGACAGTATTTGATTAAAATTAATTCATAAATAACATTGATGATAAATCCCTGCATAAAAAAAAATATTTCGACAAAGAAAAAAGTATTGGATTGACTAAAAAACCAATAATTTTCAATATTTTTTTCTTTGTCTCAATACTTTTGCTTAATCAGAGATAGTTAACGATAAACAAACTTAGATAGTTATAAAAATTAAAGATTATTTAATTGTCGCAGTTGCATTGATTCTTATGAATCGTCAAGTGTCCATTTATACAATTTTCGAATTTCACGAATGAAGAATTTACTGTCATGGAATCGACTTGATCATTTTTTAATTTTTTTGTCACAGATGGTTTTGAGTCGGCCTGAAATTTTTTAAGTTTTTTTAAGCGTTCAGCACAAGCTGTTTCGCGAATTTCATTCAACTTTCTTCTCTGTGTTGAATCCGCTCTTGGAACTGATTTATTCTCAGATGTACTAGTCGTTTCTGTAGATTTTGGAACAGGATCATCAGTTTCAGTAATTGCAAATGGGCTTAAATTTTCATTACTATCAAAATCATCATCCAATTTAGCTTCAAAAAAAAGATCATCATCGGAATCAGGCTGTAAGAAATGTTCTTCGGGCATACCATCAACATTCAAGTTTGTTTCTGGGTTTTTTTGATTGGCAGTGGAGGTAGATGAAGCTTCGTTGGTGATAGTAGCCGATGGAACTTGACAATTAGAAGTGGAATCAGATGAAATTTCTTGGTGAGAAGAAATTATTTGCTGGTAGATTTGTCGTCGGTTTGCTAAAGAATTTTCAATATAACCTTCTGCTACCGTACTGGATCGCCATCCACCCAACTGCTTTACTGCTGTTAAATTAGCACCAGAATTTGCCAGTAACGTTGCCGCTGTATTCCGAAAACAATATCCGGTGTAGGCTTCCGGATGTTCAAGCTCCAAATACTCAGCAACTTTCCTCGGCACTTCGCTAATTTTATTTTTCCCGATAATTTGGCGCTTACCTTTTCCCGAATGATAAGCAAAGAAAAAACGTCTACTGTCAAAATCATCTGGCCGCAAAGAAAAATATTTCTTTACATGATTGTAGTACTCTTTTCCGACAACAAAATTACGAAGGTAGCAATTTTTGTTGTCGTTGATTGTGACAATCATTTGATTTCCAGTGTCTTCAACATCCTGAATACTCAGATTACATATTTCACTGGTTCTGAGTGCGCCAAAGACTCCAAATGTCAAGATGACCTGTAAATAATAATTGTAAATATTAATTAAAAAAATTGTATATATTTTATATATTGTAGTTAATTGTACATGTTTACTTACTTTATTCGCTAGATTATTCAAATCATCAGACTCATTAAGAAATTTGTTCACTTGACTTAATGTCAGAACACGAGCATTTTTAGAGTGGTAACCTTTGGCACAATTTTTAATGAAAACTTTTAAATTATGATAGTTATTGATATCAATCCCATTTCTCAGATTTAAAGTAGTTCTCAGCATGGACCATCGGCTTCACAACGTTGGCGGCTTCAGAGTCTTCGATAGTTCGTGAAAATAAACTAACAACACGTTTTCATTGAAAGAACCGGTTGTCTTTTTTCTTTACCACAATAAAAATTCTTGATAACACAAGTTATACCGAGCTTTTGATTTTTCGGGCAACAAATTATTGCTAATTTGTTTTGCCGCTTAATCCAAATTTTTTATTATTTCTTCTTCACTTAATTCAGCTTCCGATTCATCAGAACTCATTTTATTTGAATAATTTATTAAATTTCACGAATTTATATTTTGATTTCAATTGCAAACGTAAGTTTATATTATCGCGATAGGCTAATATGTTTGCTAATTTTTATAAATAAATAAATAAACAACTTAATGCTTAATTACGTAGTCAAGAAAACTGAACATCAAATTTAAGAAATCTAAGCATGCGCACTAATGATAATTAACCTGATTCAAAATCTAACTTTATTATTTAGATTTTAATCGAACTTTCGATCCTGGTCTGATAAAAAATCGTATACACACCACGGGAGGATAGTAGGACATCTCAACCCGGGCTTTTGTCACCCTCGCCTTCGGCTCGGATAACAATACCGCGCGGGTTGGAATGTCCTACTTTCCTCCCTAGGTGCGTAATATACTATTTCAACATGACTTCAAAATCTTACGTTGAATCATTTTGTCGAATACTGTAACCTCATTAAGAATGATTGATTTTATCGTAATATATCACAAATAAAAATTTTCAAAAAAGGATGTTTTTAACAACCACTAGATTTCCGAGCTCGAAAATGTAAAAGTTATATTTTTGAGCTTTTCAAGCTCAAAAATTCGGAACCGACAATTTCTCGAATCTTTTTCAGACACTCGAATAACATTGAGCTTCATACCCCTGGCCACGCGGTCGCTCTGCTAATGGACAATTATAATAATTATTAAAGATTTGGTTTTATTTTTAGTTCACTTGTATGTTAGAAAAGAATAAAATGAAAAATTTCCAATTTTGCTTTTTATTCTCTATCGTTACTTAGCAGAAACAAGTACTGTTTTTGAATAAATACTATATAGAATATTATTTTTTAATCAAGTATTTAACGGTTATGAATACAAAGGAATACATATGTAAAGTAAATATATTCTAATTTTAATTTCAATAATTAATTTCTCACTTAGAAAATTGCAAATTTTCTAAAATCGAAAAGTTATATTGTTTAGCATTTATAATTATATTATTTAATCTTAAAAATGCTTATCGAAAGATGGACGGTGTGGCTTAATGTATATAGATAAAGCAAAAATCAATTGGTATAGACCGGGTAGCTCAAATGGTAAAGTAGCCGACTGTCCTCGGGAGGTTCTGGGTTCGAATCCCGGTCCGAGCATTATTTAATTTTACACCATTTTTTAAATATGGTTTTAAAACAGTCATTTTACCACCTTATTACCATAAGTATGCCGCATTTTTAGCGTAAATATTTCGCATTTTTACGGTAAATGTTCCATAATGTTTAAATAAAAAAACTGACCAAAACACCCTAAAAAATGCTGAAAAAATACCGCATTAATACTGTATAACTGCGGGATTTTTTCGGCATTTCCAAAACTGCTAGGGTTGGTTCGGATATTTTTGAGTTACGGAAAATTGTCTGAGTACGCATGCGTTATACCACGTGGTAACTAACCATGTGGTACCACTACTATCTCACAAATGAGCACTACACACATCTCATACCATTGTCACCGTGTTAAAAATTTATGTATACTATCGGCCTCATCTACATTCATACCCTACAATTTTTTATGCATACATTTTCTACAATACATACTTATTTCAAAAGTCATATAAATATATATATTTATTTACGTATGTATGCTCGTGGGTAATATTGTCTATGTGTATACACTCGATAAAGTGAAATGTCTTACAAGAACATGTATATACAAACGAAAAAATATTCGGCGCCATTTTTCGCAGCTATTTTGACAGGGGCTTCAATTTTATTTCTTTAACAGCCGATCCCCTCTTTTTCTCGCATCGCAATCACTGCAAAAAACGATACTATCCTTGTTGCACTCATGATTATAAAGCTATTACACTTTTATGTTTTTCTTTTAAACAAATGAGAATTTCGAAAAAAAAAAAAAAAAAAACTCTCCAATTTTATATATTCATTGATAATACTACAGTCGACGCTCTCTGTATTTGACTCGCCCGTACAGGATCATTCTCTGTACTTGACTCGTCCTTGTCCATAAAAGCTCTGTAAAATCGTCAAATACAGAGAGCGAATGTGGTCAAATACAGAGAGGTCCAACACAGAGAGCGTCGACTGTTAAATTAGCAGACAACTGATAAAAATCTCAGATTTCATCTATTTAATTTTATTGACATATTTTATTAATTATTTTTTTAACTTCCCGATTTTTAAAAATCTTCGATTTTCTTAGCGGGAAATTATGTAAACCTCTCATAACTTTTGAACAGCTTGACCGATTTCATCGCGGTTGACGCCAATCGAAAGGGCTAGACTGAACTTAGATTTTGAATACAATTTGGACCTATTTGGACTGGTAGATTTTGAGAAATCTGAAAAAAACTATAAAAAAAAATTTTTTGAAATGTGGTTTTTTTCTAATAACTTTTAAACGGCTTGACCGATCAACTCTAAAAACTAATCAGCTCTTAACATCGAAAAACCACATCGATTGCCACCAACCCAGTCAAAATCGGTTGATTCGTTCGTGAGTTATCGTTGACGAAAGAAATCGAAAAAAGTGTTTTTTTTCGGATTGCACCGAAATTTCCTGTTTAATCAATTTGTGTTCGAAATTATATCATAGAATTCAAAAAATTGCGTCGAATGCTGCCAACCGCGTGAAAATCGATTCATTCATTCAAAAGTTATGACGGTTTGAAAATTCAAAAAATAGTGATTTATTAAACTTATGTCAAACTTTTGAGCTTTGAAAGCCCGAAAGTACGCGAAAATTATATTTTTGAGCTCGAAGAGCTCAAAAAAATAATAAGTGAAATTCTGAGCGATTAATGACGAAAGTAGCGGGAAGTTACAGGGATGGCCTTCAAGGTCAACCGTTTTCCTAATTTTTTTTTTTTATATGCATTGTCTATAAAAAGTAAACAGTTTGGAAAATCCAAAAGTGCACAACTCATAATGCTCATTTAATTATGAAATATTAAAAAAATTAAAAAAAAAAACAGTTGTACTAAGAAGATAATGCGCAGGCGCCCCTAGTGGAATAAATGTACATAATATCTATAGATATAGATATATCACCATCCATGTTAATTTTACATGGATATATATAGATATACAGTCTGCTGGTTTTTGTTTTTTATTAATTGTAATTAAACGACACTGAATTACCTAGCCATTTGCATTCAGTGACCTACACTTATCATTAAAAACTTTTTTAAAAAAAAATTTAACTCCAATAATGGATTTTTTCGTAAGTTACAGTGTTTCCGGAGTTTCATACATGACGGACAAGAAAATTTTTTGACCTATTTTGATGTTTTTTTCAGTTTCTATTGCACTAAATCAATTTTTAAAAAGAATGGAATTAATCTCCATTAAATTATCTTGATAATAGTATGCAAAATATCTTGATTCCGTGAACTAACAAGGCTATAATAATAAAAATAGTTCCCGAAATGAGGCGAAAAAAATTTTTCGATCGTAAAGCACTCTCTGATGCTTCGCATCATGAGTCGTGCAATATCCATGCTTAGGAACTTATCAAAAGTCCATACATATTATATTTAAATAATTAATGAATAATAGTACTTGCTTATTTATCAGCTGTAATATTGATTACAAATAAATGTTTACATATACACGTTGTATAGTGTGAACAAGCCGCGGTGCATGTATTCATAGAAGCATAGGTTTTAATTTAGTTTATAAATAAATTTTATAATAATATAAAATCAGGTATCGAAAACTTAAAAGAAACTAACTCAACTAAAAACTACACAAGTTTACCAGAGTCAAAATTTAAATCGTAGCTTGAGCGTATTAGAAGTTGAAAACGTAGGACTAACGTATTGAACGTTAAAATCATTATTTGAACGTAATGGACGTTAAAAACTTATGTTGAACGTATCTAATGTACTGTAAATGTAAGTAATATTAAAACTACTCAAATAAGTACACATGCTTGAAGTGTAAACAAGCTACTTTATGTCAAATTCTCATCAAATTTTCTAATATTTTGTAAATTTTTGCCCGCAGCCACATAAAACTTTTAAGACAAACTTTTAGAAACCATTCCAAAGCTAAAAAATTTTGATAAAGCATTTCCATAAAAAAATGGTAAAATTAAGCTAAGGAATATAAAATCTCCCTAACAGAACTGGAAAAAAAAATTTTGATACTCTACTTACGTTTCAAGCATGTGTAGTTATTTAAGTCGTTTTAACATTACTTATTTTCACACATTATTGGTACTCTTGACATTTTTAATATGTTGCATACGTTCAACATACCTTTTTATCGTCCATTACGTTCAAATGACGATGTTAACGTTTGATACGTTGATCCTACGTTTTCAACGTCTAATACGCTCAACTTACGATTTAAACGTTTAATACGTTGAATCTACGATTTAAATTTCGACTCGGGTAATTATTGTTCATTTTAATGAACATTTAAAATACTTTAAAATAGTTCATACTATCGAGATATTATTTTTGTAAATACATTTTTTATGTGTAATCTTTTATTATTGTCAAATTTATCATTCTTTATTAATGTTAAGTATAATTATCATGATAAATTTTTTCGTCGTACAAGTTTTGTTTATAAAACTATATTCTTTCAAAACTTTTAAATGTATACACTGATAGAAAATTTATGTTGACTCGAGAGATATTTTCTTGATCTAAGAATTTATTTTGGAAGACAAATGATTATTTTGCTTTAAGAAATTCTTGTCTTGGTTTAGAATTTCTTGGCTTGAGAAATGTACGTCTCTGTTGGAGAAATTTTGTATCTTTACTCAAAACTATATTATCTTCAATCGATACATTTAAGTTTTTCAACCAAAATAACATTATCGTTTAAAAAATTAAAAATTTTTGGTTCAAGTAATAATTTCTTCCATCACCATGTTATTGAAGTCAATAAAAAATTTTTTCAATAGACTTTCGATCTAACATATCTTTTTTATGAATAAATTGATTATTTAATATAAAAATAACTTGATCAAGTGAAGAAAATTGTGCTTAATCATCATAAAATATTATTTTAGCTTTTAGAGTATAAAAAAATACATGTTAAAGGGTAGATAAAGAAATGTTACAATTTTTTATTGTTAGAAAAATTTTTTTATTTCTAAAAAACATGATAAATAAAATAAATAATTGAAATTAAACATTCGTAATAGTTGTTAAGTTTTTTAAATACAAGACACTTAAAAATTGTTATTTTTCTTTTCAAATACATTTTTTTCAAATATTACTTTATCCTAAAGTCTGTCAAAGGTTTGATCGATATCAATAATCGTCGTGGGCAAAACATCATATTGAGTTTTAATCTTGAAGAGGCACCTTTGTATTAATAAATACATATGATTTGAATCCTTTGGATATTGTGCTCCAAAAACGTGGCAACATTTAAATAAACAATCACATGCTGTAATTTCTGACGTAAATTGATATTTAATTTCGTCTACAACCAACAGCACCTGGTTATGCTCTTTCATGTTCCCTTGAATAAGTACATATGGTTGTACCGTATCATGCTTATTATAAGCACGGGTCCTCTGTTTCTCGATTTCAGTCTCAATGTCACCAGGATTCTGAAAATGATAATCATGATGAAATGTTATATTATTAATATGTATTTTATCTTTTCAACTAGCGGAAGTAGGCTGTAAAACCAATGAAATTTTAATTAACTCACTTCTACAAAAAGAACTATCGTATTAGATGCTTCTTTCTTACTGTGTTTAATTTTTTTCGAATTTCTTCCCTTTGGGGGAACAAGATACGGCAACATCAAAAGCTCAATAACAAACTTCACTGAAAACATTATGTGAACAAAATATTAAAATAGCATCAATGCATTCACAGTATCAATAAATTATTTTACGGTCAAAGTACAAAATTATTGAAAAAAAAAAAAAAAATAAAATAGATCATTACAATTAATGGTTTATTCTCCATTTCCTAAAGTAGTAATAAATTCCTTATATTCTTGAATTGTTTCATCTCCGGCATATTTTAAACTTCTTAAAGTTTTGATTCTATCAATGAATGTTGACCAACCAGACCGCAAAAGATTTGCTTTATCAGGGTACATACTTAAAAAGTGCAAAGAAATCTGAAAGAAAAGAAGATTGATGTAGTTTACGATATCTTTTTCTTTACTTTTTTACCTGAACATTTCACAAAAAAACATTTATTTGAATGTAATTGTAAACTTACCAAATCTTTTCCTCTCAAGTCATTGAGTATCGGCCATTCTTCAAGAAACTCAGTGACTGTCTTATGAGTACAACAGCTTCTGATTTCATATGTTTCCTTCCATTTTGCCACAACACTTTCCCATGGTCCATCATTTTCTTTCAACCATTCGATATCATCAGCGTGGTCACCTAAAAAAATTATTTTATATTATTTTTCTAATTACGATCTATTAATTATCACATCGATTACAAACCTAATAATTCGTCGTATCGCTTTCGTTTTTCTTCTATAGTCAAATCGAATACATTGCTCTTTCGTTTTCTGTTACCCTTAGTAATCCCAGAAGTGTGCCTTGTATTTCTAATTTTATCAGGCAATTTGCCTCTCATAGGAATAGGCTTATTACTAGGTGAAAGCCGTTTAGGCACTGGCTTGATAAAGTAAACACTTAAACATTCATTTGGGAATGTTTTTTTTATTTTGTTTAACAAACAACGGTAATGACAACTTGTTATCATGCTGTAAAAAAATTTTAAATATATTTTTAACTAAAATAAATTTGTAGGAATCAACATTGCTCAATTATAAAAGAAATATTTTAATTCACCGAGAAGATACTTGTTATGTGTAAATTTATATAATATAGACAACCAAAATCGATTAGAATTGCTTACTTTTTCTCCAGCCAAGGAAACAAAAAGCGACTAATAATGTCCACTACTGACTGTTGATTAGTCGGATTTAATTTTCCATTCTGGGAATAATCTGCAAAGATAAGAGGTCCTTCAGGAGATGCTGTTATCTGCTTGGTTAAATCTAAAGATGGAAAATAATCAACTTCATCGATAACTTCTGCTTCTACGGCTACTTCAGGATGATCATCACAGTCATTGCCAGAATTATTTCCATCGTCTTCATTAACTTCTTCTGAAGCGTTATTCTACACATTGAAACATTTTTATTTTAAATAAATTAAAGGAAATCACTAACTTTTTTATAAACAAAAAATAAAATTACTTACCTGATTTGGTACCACAAATTGATTAATATGCTGCTGTAAAATTATTCTTGTAGGAATATGTTGACATAATTCTTTCAACACATCAGGTGACAATTGTTTTAATAGTTGAAGTGTAATTTCATTGCCTAAAAAAATATTATGATGTTCTGTTATTTATTGAAGATCGTAATTTTTTTAAAAACATCAATAGTAATAATACTAATAATTGAAATAATTTTGATTACCAATAAAATTATTATTTGTTATATCTTCTGGAATATTCCATTGATCAAAAAGTTCTTTTATCGATAATCTCGGCATATCATTATTATTGGACATCTTAACTCATAGACATGTATAGGTTAGCTATTTAAAATTTGATCGTTATTGAAAATATTTTTAATTAAATAATCAAAGTAAGGCCTTGGTGGTCAATTTTAATAGCACATTATTTTAATTAAATTTGATTCAAAATATAAGATTTAATGATTATTTTATTTTTTAACTGTAGTTGAATGTAAAAAATATCAATGTCTTTCATCGATCTATGCGATAATCTTGAAAATTAAAATTAATTAATGCAACTAATTGTTACTTGACAATAATAAATTACACTATGTTGATTAGTTTTTTAAAAAAGTTATGCAATTATTTTTTTAATAAAAGATTACCAATAACGTCGTACGTAATTAAGAGCGAAGAAAGTAAATAATTGACAAAGGCAGACTCACTCAAAATAAGTTGTAAGTTTAGACACCAGGAAGCGCGCTAGTAAGCAACCACTGTACCAGATGGCGACATTTTTTTTAGTGATATTACTGGCATTAAACTTTTCATTTTTATGTTGGACAAATAATTGTTTTGTAATGCGCTAATTATGTAATGTTCACAGTGAAAATTTAATTAAAATCACAATATATATTTATAAATTAAAAAATACCGTAGAGTACTCCAAAAATTTAAATAATATCGATCAGCATAAACCGTTTGGTTTGTAAGTAACCTCTAAATTCTTTGGTAAATAATTATTAGTAATTGTTTAGAATCACGGTCGCCGGGTTATAAGTTTGAAAATCTATACAATAAAACTTCTTTCTACCCATAATTTATTTATATTCTTAAAAATTCATTCAAAATAAATTAGTTTGAAACAAAACTTTTAAAATGTCAATTTTTTAAATAAAAAAAAAATGAAATTTTTGAGAATTGTTTTCTTAAGCTGTTCAATTTTTTTTGTTAATTAGAAAAAAAAATAACCTTATTCTTTTTTGTGATTTTTAATAGCAAAAAACTCATTAAAATTTTGATTTCTCATTGTCGATCTATGTTTTATTATAATCTGTTGTGAAATGATCAAATGAAAGAAAAAAATTTTTTTTAAATGTCAATTTTTTATGACAAAAGAACTACGTGATCGTTATACTAAATAATTACCTAATTATTGTAAGATTAAAAAATGGATTGAAAAGAATTGAATTTATGTAAACTACCCGATAAAAAACGTTTGGATCCAAGCATATATAATTGGATCTAAACAGTCAGATATGCTCGGATCCAAATTTTGGCGCGATCCAAACGGATCCAAACAGATCTGACAATATACAAAGAGATCCAAATAGATCTTACTATATCCAAGAGTGTCTAGATATATCTAAACTGATCTTAAAATATCGAGATAGATTCAAATAAATTTCACTATATCCTCGAATATCCAAGCATATCCAAGCAGATCTTTGTAAACGTCGATCTTCAAAATAATTTACCTAAAATTACATTTTAAAAAATTTCACATCATGAAAATAAATACAAGTATAATAAGTATATTAAACTTAAAACCATTCTAACTCTAAATCTACTCACATTTTATTGTCATCAACTCTAAATACTTTTAACGAACATATTTAAATCTCAATAAGTAATTGACATTTACGTATAAAAGATAAATGAATATTTTAAAGCCATTGATGTCACTTATTTATTTTATTTCTTTATTATAATATTCAGCTTATCTTTATTGTAATATTCAGCTTATATAGTTTGAATAACGTAAGTCAAAATTAGCAGTAGGAAAAAACAGAAATGTTTAAAAAACTAAATAATCGATAAAACATTAATATTTTAGTTATCAAATAAATGTGTGTCAGAAAAGGTAAATCATAATTTACGGTGCAGTAGGTGGTTTTATCTGAAGATTTTTAGCATGTTCTCGTTTGATTTCGCCAATTCGCTGGGTCATTGATCTCTTGATTTCATTTTCATTATAAGGTGTTGACTCGCCATTTTTCATTTTTTTTCTCCAGCCATGCTCCTTTGAATAGTTTAACGCATACTCTAGAATAAAAAATAAACTTGATTAATCACTATTATTATTTATGTAATTAAACAATTCATCAACCTGCGAAATTAAATCAAAGTTTTATTGCACTTATTAGAGCTTACTTATTATAGCCGTTTTAGCTGCATGGTGAAGCGGTTCTACTTTTTTCTTGTTCTTCTCAGGGCCTTGTGCTCGAGCAGCTTGACCACTGAATGTACAATGTAATAACTCTTCTTGTTTAAAAATCCCTTCCATCAAACAACGTGCTAGGACCGTCGCTTCCCCACTGTCTTGACCAATATCTAATTTTTTTTTTATGCAAAAGATATTTGGCACAAATTCAATCATCTACAACAAAAATATATCAATGAAAATGCAAAGTAGAGACTATAATAAATTTTAATATGTCAATCGAACGCCGAATAAGAAATAAACAATATAAGTTAAATTGAAATTAAATTTTATGAGTTAATTAATCTAATACGTAATATCATTTTAGTTAGAAAACTATTAGCACAAAAAGAAATTATTTTGCATTTTAATATTAAAGTAATAAATCAAATTCAGACAATTTTAAAGTTTGATCAAAAAAATATATACCATGCATGGCTAAATTTTCTGAAAATCGTAAATACAAGAATAATTGAAGTAATTAAATTTCTCAAAAAGTATAACAAACTCAGTAAATGTATGGAAAGAATTAGTTTCAAAAATTTAGATTAATATTTAACATACTTTTTCTCCATGATTAGGGCCTAAAAGTTGAATATTCTCATCATAATATTCTGGTTGCTTTGCTTCAATATCAGCTTTATCTTCATTATTTTTACCATTATTGCCCAAATTATCTTCAATAGCTGAAGCAGCGATTTCTTTTTCATCAGCTGACTTTTCTTTTTCTCCAAGTTCATCAGCTAAAGATTTATTTTTAGCTTCAGTTTCAGCTTTGTCATTCTCGCCTAAAATACTCTCACTACCGGTATCATCAGATTTATAATAGTGCATCGATGGATTTTCAGTAGATGAATTAAAAGACTCGGTTTCCGAAGATGAAGAGTTATTTTTTCGTTTTAAAGTTATCGCTAGCCCAGGACTTTCATTTTTCACATTAGACGATTCTTATAAAAATAAAAAATGACATAATAATAAAAATTCATTATAACTATTTAAAGTTAAGCATACATTTAACAATCATTTTTAAAAGAGTATGAATAGACTTTGTGTGTAACAGTCGAGCAATTTTTAAACTACATTAAGAAAAAAAGTAGACGAAAAAATAAGCTAGAAAAAAAATGTGATGTACAAAGTACATTAATTTTTATTACGGCTTACTTCTTTCATCATCATTCATTTTCTTTTGCAAATCTAAATACATTCTCTTATAGTCGTCTTGGGTAAGACTGTCTTTTTGTGAAGAGCTTTGGTTAGCTTTCGGATTTTTGGGCTCGGTTTTTCTATGTGGCTTCTTCTAATAAGAGAAATAAATAATATAATTAATCATTATATAGTAGCATGCAAAGAAAAAAATAAATGCAAATGATGTGACATAGAAAAGAGAAAGTCTAACGATTTTTGATTTTAGTAAAGAGGAAAATATAAACATATATTCATGAGAGTGAATGAGAAAAACATGCAATAATACATAATTATAAAAGAATAAATAATTAAGAAGAAATTTTAAAAAAAGGCTCATGCAAATTTTTTAATTTTTTACGTGTGCATTTTCTTATTTTTAACTCATTACATTTAACTGATTTGGTCTTTTTAGTCTGAAAGCTCATAAATATCTTCTAAATTCAGTCATATATATTTATATAATAAATTTAAGCGTATAAGAAATTATAGATTTGATATATTCAAAAATATTGACAAAATTTTCAAGTCTTTAACAACTATTTTTTGAACACAAATAAAAAATTTGTGTGAAGCCTATTTTTGCTTTTATAATTAAAATACTCAATATATTAGACAAATTGTAAAATATTTGCATGCTTACTACTTTTTTTACTGGGGTTTCCAACTTATGAGACCGTTTATCATCTTCCTTAGCTGAAACTTTTGATGAATTTCTTTTTCGACCTTGACGATATTTTTCATCTGGCAGTTCTGCTTTTTTATCAAATTTGAGTTTGTCAAGTTTTCTGTTTTTAGGCTTTGTGAGTTCTACCCATTTAGCATCTATCTCATCGTCATTTCCTACAGTTGTAAAAAACAACAAAAGTATATTAGTCATAAAATTAAACTAAATTTCATAAGGTTACTTGATACAAACGTGAACAATGATAAACCTGAAGATCCGGATGTTGCCGTAGAAAATTTTTAGAATAATGCAGGTTTGAAAAAAATAGTTGTCGCAACGTTTGGATGTTCAAGTACAGTGAACAATGGACATGTTATTGATAATATTTTTTTGATAAGATACTAATAAAAAAAATTCTTACCTGAATAAAAAATGATTTTACCATAGCACACTTTTTTTTTGTAGTAAAACATAATAGTATCATCCGCTTCGGGTGATACTTCATCGTCTTGAATGACATCTTTATCAGGCACTAAGCAATACGAATTATCATCATCGCACGAAATAATAAACATTTTAGAGGTTTAATTTATAACTACCAATGTTCTAAATTTTTAATTATTAATATAACTACAATTATTTATTTCAAACCTATAATGCAATCAACTTGAAAATTCAATAAACAATGAAACGCAATATTAAACAATAACTGGTTTAATTAAACGCCATTTTAGAAATGAACTGTAGTGCTTATGCAAAATAGGCAATACACTATACACGGAAGTATGAGTTTCGGAAAAGTTCGGTTTAGGGAGATCGGGTATTTTCGTAACACGCGAATATACTGTATGTATAGTCTATTATTTAATAACACAGACGCCATGTTTTCTGTACTGGATGGTAAGTTCATGATGTTGGAGTAAATTTTTCATTTTCTTTTAAAAACTCAAAATTTATTGAAAAGTCATTATTGTGATTGGTATTTGTAGAAATGCTCCAATAATTAATTAGATGAAATAATTGCATTTTGTGATAAACTGCACTGATAGATATTTGAGAGTAAATACAAGTCGTGATTGACCTCGTGTTAAGTTTGAATCTTAAGTTGAGAATTATACATAAGATAATTTGGATTTCAAGTGACAATTCAATTATTTTTCCAATTTAACAGATAATAATAAAATACAATAGTTGTGTAGTAACAAGCTATGTCGTCCTCAGATGATAATGGATCGTCACCTCCAAGAAAAAAGTATAAACTTTATAATTTAAATGCATCACATCCGGTATGTATACAAGTTTTAACTAATTTATTTTATTTAATGTAACAGAAACATAATAGACACTATTTCTAAATATCTTTGATGTTTATTTTTGTAATAACTTTAAATTAACCTTTGGAGTATTTACGTTTTCAACATGATATTTTTTATCGACTAGATAAAATTTTTTACTCAAATTAAAATGATGAATACATCTTAATGTATATTATTTTATTTTTTATACAAAATAAATTTATTCGTATCGTTTTGTTTTTAGATACCTCTACGGACATTGTATAGGTTCAACGAGAAAAAAGCTAGAACAGATGAAAAGCAGCTCCGTATTTACTCAAATAATTCAGCTGTTTCACAAAATTTAAATATTTATGATAATTATGTAAACTGTCTTGGAGCGGATATTTTTTCAGAAGATGATATTTCAAGTGATAGTGGAAGTTCTTCTGAAGACTACGAAAATTCGAGTAACAATTCCAATAATAATCAGTCTGCTAGCGATACTGAGATAGATAATTTATCTGACCACGACGATGATGATAATATTTACAGTGATAATGATCATGAAACTATCTCACAAATTCATGACAACGAAAATTCAAATCTAAACACTGAGAGAGAAAGCTTATTGATGCTACATGAAAATAGCTCAATCTCTGTAGATCAATGTGTTTTTGATTTGCTCGATTATTATGTTAAACATAATATTAGTAAATCAGCTTTGGCCGAAACTTTAAAAATGCAGCTTAATATTCTGCCACAAGATAACAAAATGCCTAAATCAGTTTATAAATTGTTTCAATATCTTCATAAGATTGCGACTCCATGTAAAACTTTCAAGCATTACTATTGTAAAATATGTATAAGCTACATTGGAAGTGACTCTACGATATTGAAATGTTTATCATGTAATGCTGATGTAGATAAAAATGCTTTTTTTTTTGAATTCAACATTATCAGTCAAATTCAATATTTGTTTGAATATCGTCAATTGAGAAAAAAATTAAATAAGCCAACTTTACGAACAAATAATGTAATTAGTGACATCGTTGATGGTTCTGAGTACATCAGAGTAAACTCTCGACTGAATAGATGTGAATATGACTTGACATTAGTTTTAAATACTGATGGGCTTTCGTTGGTTAAGAGTTCAAAAAGTCATTGCTGGCCACTACTATGTACTATCGTCGAGCTTCCTTACTATTTAAGAGAATCGCACATTATAAATTTAGGTCTGTGGCTTGATAAAGACTTGAAGCCACCTATGAATATTTTTTTAAAACCTCTGAGCTTAAAGATTCAAAATGCATTTGAGATTGGTATTGATTGGATCGATCCAGAAACTAAAGAACGTATGACTTCAAAAATCGTTGCTCCATTAATTATTGCTGATGCTCCAGCGAGAGCAAGTCTTCAAAAAGTTCTGAACTTTAACGGTCGTTATGGTTGTAATATTTGCGAAGTGCGAACAGTCAAGTCTAAACGATTAGCAACGAAAAAAAAACGTGTTCGCATATACTCAGCTGATAGTAATGCCAGATTACGAGATGGTGAAAGAATGATAAAACAAGTTGAACAGTTAAGAGCTTTTCAACAGCAAGTTCCACACTTACGAAAGACCCATGTACGAGGGGTAGTTGGTGAATCTATACTCTGTACTTTACCTCTACTTAACTTAGGTACATGTCTGGTACCAGAGTATATGCACTCGGTTTTACTTGGAGTTGTAAAACAGCTTTTTAATATTTACACAAATAAATCGGGCCCTTGGAGTATCAAGAACTCAATGTCAGAAATAAATCATTTCATAACAAATATTCGTCCACCAACATTCTTCAATCGATTGCCTAGATCACTAGCGCAAATTACATATTTCAAAGCATCTGAATATTATAATTTGATATTATCTTATGCGCTTCCAGCTCTTAGAGATTATTTACCACAACGTTATCTACAACATCGAATAACTCTTATTATTGCTCTATTTAATTTACTGCAAAATGAAATTACAGAAGATGATCTTCAACAAGCAGAAAGTTTACTCGAAATATTTATCAATGAGGTGCCGATTCTGTTCAGTGACAGAGAACTTACGTATAATATACATCAACTGAAACATCTCGTTTTATGTGTTAGACGTTGGGGACCTTTGCAATCGACATCAGCTTTTTGTTTTGAGAATTATAATGGCTACATAGCCAGCAGTGTACATGGCAATAAAAATATGAGCCAAGAAATAGTTAACAATGTAACCATTGCACAAGGTATTTGTATTTTAAAAAATCGTGTAGCGTCGCAAAACAACAACATACTCGAAACAAATTCATCAACAAACTATGAACTTCTAGGAAAATGTGTGAAAACACAATTACTTCAATTAAATGAATTAGAAAAATCATTATTGATTTCAGGCGGGATAGATCTAAAATCTACAAATTTTTATACGCGTGCTAAAATAAACTGTGACATTTATACGTCTAATTTTTACAAAGAAACTAAAATAAATAGCTCCAATGTTAAAATAAAGATGAATAACTGTATATTATATGGGCTAATTAGATATTTTTTTGAAATGCAAAATGAATTTTATATAATCTTACAAACTTTGAAAGTTGAGCATGAAAAAATTTTCTTCCATTTTAAAACAAAAGCCAAAGTAAAACATATCATTCCTGTTGAACAAATAAATGATTATCAGCTTATCAAATTATCGGATTTAGAATCTATTGCTCAGGTTATTAAAGTAGGTGACTATATTTGCAAAAGACCAAATTTGTGGAAACAAGTTTGGTGACTCATCATTTTTGTTTTTAATAGATAATTGTAATAGATGAATCAATAATTTGAATCCAAATAATAAAGTATTTCATTTAATGCAACAAAAAATTTAGGTGATATACAATTGTGTATTTATTATTTTACCTTTTCACCTGCATGTTAAATTAGTTACATATAATTGTTAATCTTAATATTTTAAGACAACAGCTTTTCCAAAAAGTTACGTCCACAGAAAAAAATAATAGTCGTAAACTTCTATCCACTACCTGGAAATAAATTTATTAAATATGTGTGATAGTATATATTTTAGATAATATATTATAATTAATATTTTCTTGCATGGGAATTGTCCATTTTCTAACATTAATTGGATATTCACGTATATTTATACAAAAAAACCCTCTATTTTATGTCTTATTCCCAGGAAAGCGTCGGCAGTACAACGATTCAGGATACTTAGATATGGTTAAATCTGAGTATATCTGCTTGGATATAAATCTTTATATGTGCTCATGTATAGTTGGATCTGATTAGATATACTTATATATGTTTAGATCTGATTATACCTGCTTGGATATAAATCTTCATATCTGCCCATATATAGTTGGATCTCAGCAGATATACTAATATATGCTTATATCTAGAGAGATCAAAAATTTGGATGTATTTAGATATAAACAGATATATCGAGATCTAGTCATATATGATTGGATCCAAACGTTTTTCATCGGGTAGGGTCATCCCATGTCAAATCGACCAATAGTTGGAATCGACTTCTTTCGATTTGGACAAATTTTGGTAAGAAGTTTTCTTTTATCATACAACGAAGTTCTGCCTAAGGAAAAAAAATAAAAAAATTTATTTCAAAAGGTATGCAAATTCAAAATTTCGCGATTTTTCCAGTTTTTCAATTTTGTTTCTGTGATATCTCGAACGCTAGTACAGATACAGGAATGGTCTTTCGTTTGTTTGAAAAGGGACATTTGGAGCTATTGAAAAAAAAAAATTTTTGAGGAAAAACTTCGAAAATTACCAAATTTGTCAGATTCTGAATTTTCCAAATCGTCAAAAACGACGGTCGACAATAAATTTTTGACTCAAATTTTTTTGTATAGTACCTTGTACCAATCTTAAAAGATCCTGAAATTTTTGTAACTGTGTTTTTGTTTTTTCAAAAATATGAATTTATCAAATTTGTTAAAAAAAATTTTTTTTCTTAAAATGTCTTTTTCATCATTATGCCACTAAATAAAATTTCAACTGTTCAAAATATCAAAATTACGCGATTTGCTATACTCAATTAAGACGAAAAAACCCAAAACACAGTTCCAAAAATTTTAGGATTTTATAAGATTGGTACAAGATGGTATACAAAAAAATTTGAGATAAGAATTTATTGTCGACCGTCATTTGTGATGATTTTGAAAAATTCAAAATAAAAAAATTTTGGCATTTTTCGAAATTTTTTCCCAAAATATTTTTTTTTTCAATCGTTCCAAGTGTCCCCTTTCGAACAAACGAAAGACCATTCCTGTATCTATACTAGCGTTCGAGATATTACAAACACAAAATTGAAAAACTGGAAAAATCGCGCAATTTTAAATTTACATATCTTTTAAGGAAGTACGAGCGCTAGGCGAGGTGGGGATAGGTATCGATTCTAGCGCGGTAAGGGGAGAGCAGTAACCATATGATTTTTCTCAATATATAGATATACATTTAACATTGGCTAATGGCGGCATTTATTTTTCTTTTAATTAATACTCTTTAATTAGTCGGACAAGTGTAAATTTTTTAAAATAAAATTTATCACTAATATATTTACTTTCATCCATAAGTTTTTTAAAAATATTCACCGACAGTTTTACGAGAAAAATACAGAAATGTATCAAAGTTTGAAGGTTACCCCATAAGACCAATGTTAAATTGCTCAACTTCAAAGCTAATTATTTATTTAAATAATCGGGCAATCTCCTTCAAATTTTCAGAATTTATTTAAACATATTTAAACTTCATATTAAAAAAAAATGAAGCCATTTTGTCACAAGTTGCCTTGGTGCTCGTACTTCCTTAAAAAAAAATTTTTTTTTTCCTTTGGCAGAACTTCGTTATATGATAAAAGAAAACTTCTGACCAAAATTTGTCCAAATCGAAAGGGCTCGATTCCAACTATTGGTCTATTTGACATAGAATGACCTATACATCATTCTACACATACTTGAAATATAACTATTTTTTCTAGTAGAATTGAAAATGAATTAGAAACCGGGACAGATAACATTAGTTGCAATGAACCCTGCAAAAATTCTGAATTTTGTAATACAAATACAGAAAATTTTAAATGTAAACTAGACAGGGTAGCCGAAACATCTATTGCTAAATTATATGCTAATCCATGCTTCCCACGATGTATTGTTCAAACAATCGTAGAAGATACGCGTATTATGTTACGCATATTAAGATACGCGTATACAGAGTTATAACAGTGTTGAGACTCTTCTCAAACAATTTCACAGATAACACCTACATCCTTTATCCATTTATTACATCCATATCATGAGTTACCAGGAAATTAATATTTTACTTAAAATGTAAATCTTTAATTCGGAGTTAATTTCTAAGTCAGATAGACTAGGGCTTTCGTATCTACCACATAAGAATCATTTATATTTTTTTATTTGAGAGAATCACAATAAAATATTCGCTTTCCATCAGTTATTTAATCGTAAGTATATTTTGTTTTAAATTATTAATCAAATTTCAAATAAAAAATTATTATAAACATTTAAAATTCATACTTTCGAACTCTCCAGACTTATTTTTTTTATATATTCGAATATCATTTTAAGTATGTACTTTTTAGAAGGTAAAAATAACTAAGACACTATGTGAGATACTGTATGTACAAATTATCAGTAATCCATTAATTACACATCAAATATTTATAACAAAATAAAAACATTTGAATCTTTATTTCAAATTATACAATAATAAAAAAAACTAACCTCACACGCTACATATCATGTTATACCTTAAACGTTTGAAAGATAAAAAAAATTTTAATTACAAAAATAAAATAAAAATTAATGCAAATAACATTATTTTAAATTTGTAACATAAATACATTTATTTACTTCAATATTTTAAACGATCCATTTACATAATCAAATAAATTAAATAATGCTCACGAACATAAAAAATATTTTATTTTTATAATTGACACCACAAAATTTATTTTTTTAATTGTTAAAATTTTGAATTATTACTTCTACACTTATTATTTTTTTTTTAACTTCCCGCTAAGAAAATTGAAAATTTTCGAAAATC
>JZSA01003814.1:0-14495 GCA_000956155.1 Cotesia vestalis | reverse complement strand
TAAGAAGAACGACCTTCGAAATAATAACGATTTTTCATCGAGTAGAAAAAGATAGGAAAATTTTTAGCGAAATCTAAAGGGGTAAGGTTCAAAAGTGGTCGATTTGGCATGGAATACCCCATATATAAATACCAATAACTATCATAAATATGTGTATAATTTTACTTATGAATAAATATGATTGACATGTTCTTGAAATTTACAATATAAACAAATTAAAAAAAAATAAAATAAAATAAAAAATGCAGAATAAAAAAAAATTAAATAGGGGCATGAGTAATCAACAAATATATTACACTATCTTTTTATGAACACAAATATGTATCTACAGGAAAGGCTGTATGAAGTTACACTAAATATTTCATTTGTATATTTTAAAACTAATATCTCATGAACAAGTAATTCCACCTGTTTAATACGGAAGCCTGGTTGGCTCACCGTCCACTTACGAAAAAGTGGCGCTCCTTTCGCCCACAAGTTAACTAGTGCACGAGTCCACTAGTGCACTTATGCACTTGTGGAGGCGACGCGACAGTATTAGAAACGCGCTTTTCGAAGATATCGCCATTTTGGCATGCACAAATTCAAAAACAACGTCTTATTTTGTTATTGTTTACATTACGCTACAACAGTGTAGACATTAATATTGGAAATTTATAATTATATATACTCATATGTTATTATATATTACTTATATATAATTATATATTACTTAGATATAATTATATATGTGTATATGCAATTATATATAATATATAATTGGGTGCAGTATTTTTTAACAATTATATATAATTATATACAATTACATATAATTATATATAATTGCATATAATTCCTGGGGGCTTATACCCGTGAGTCACTCAATCGACCTTGTGGGAAGGATTTAATAAATAAAATTAATCAGTTGCAATATATAACATCTGGAAAATTCGTTTAATTTGTTGTTATAATTTTTATAACAATTAACTTAAGAAAAATGGATTAATTTCGTTGCTAAAAAAATAATCGACAACATTTTACTCGTGGAATTTTGGTCGAGCGTCAGTACATTTTGTGTCGCAGTAAATTCCAAACACCCACGTTCAAAGACAACTGAGCTAGTGAATGTTCTAGCTAACGATATTGAATGCTCGACTTATGTAAATTTTTATAATTTAGAAAATTATTAAGATTTTATTGAAAATTGTATCAGGAACTAATTATTGAAATTATTTTTATATTGTAAATTATTTTTATTTATTAATTATTATTCAATTTATTTTGGGATTAAGTCCGTGAATTAATTAAATTAACTTTTGTTGCAAGTTAAAAATTAATAGCGTGGACCTTAAGTCTAAGAAGTTAGTTAATTCGAGATGAAAATTTCACAGGAAGTTCAGTTATCATTAATTAATTTACATCAGTAATTTTATATTAATAATTTTCAACTTGATTATTGAATATTACTTTGATTAAGTTAATCATAAAAAAATAACTCTCGGATTGAATAAATTGGGTCTCGACAGAACATTAAGACCTCTGTCTATATAATTTTAATTTATTAACTTAAGACATTTTTTATTTTAATCAATTATTGTTGTCACGTTAAGACCATGTTTGTAAAGTAGTCAGGAATTTTAATCTGATCTTATAATTTTAATCAAAAAAATATTTTAATACAGAATCAAGATATAACCAGGTCCAGTTGGTCACCCCTTTCCTCCTTAGAAAGGGTGCCACTGGGATTTTAGACACGGTGTCCCAGAAACCGGGGAAACATGAGAGGGAAAGACAGGGTCGTGAGAAGTCTGAGAGGGGCTGTGAATAATACTGAGAAAATTCTTTATAACAATTAAAATGATTTATTCAATCAAATTTCAAACGTAACAATTTACTTATGACTAACTTAATTGTGAGAACCTCTCACCTACGCTGGCCTTTGCCGAATGTACTTAATCGTGAGAACCTCTCACCTACGTTGGCCCTTGCCAAAAATTCTTACAATTAATTAAATTTATCATTTTTTATTCACATGGAAAATATTTTTTGAGCAGTTACGAGAGTTTTATACATTTTTCAGCAACAAAGAAATGATAGTTAAAAATAATTTGTTAACGATTAATAACTATATTTATTAAAATTTTTTTGTTGACAAGTCATTTATTAGATTCTATTAAATTCTTCTATCAGTGTTCGAAGCATTGGGCCAAGTCTCGAACCGGGTTTAAGTCCGTGGTGATTTTTCAAGGCTTGGTTGAAATGTATCGAGTGATTTTACGCTACTGTCACGGACAATAAAATAAAAAAAATACTTCGGACAGTATATACCGGGACTCGAACCCGGTTCATCTGGTAGCGCGCCCGAAACTTTGCCAGTTAGGCTATCTGCGACGTTGCTCGTTATGTTAGATTCAGTGACATGATAAGGTGTCAAAACCAAGTCATTTTTTGATTGTTCAGATAAAAATAGCTTAAATAAAGTTATATTTTTTCCATGACTTTATAATAATAATCGTAATTAATGATTAAAATTTTTTATGATTACGGAATTTTTCATTTCCTAATTACGGTGAAATTATTAACTGTATAAAAAAAGTATCTCATCATAATTTTTCTTGATAACAAATAATTTTTCCGTAATTTCGAAAGTAAGTTTTCATCTAAAAAAAAAAAAAAAACTTAAATCATTAATAAAGAATTCAAATTTTGGAATTACGGTGAAAATATTTGACGTGCAGAAAATATGTTTATAGTTAAGTTGAAACTACATTATAATTTATTAAACAATATTGATTATTATATTTTTCACAATCAGAAAGTATTATAGTTTCTCATTTAAAACTATGAATAAAATTCAACACTTGTAAGCCATAAACTCTTTTGAAAAGTATTGAAATGATGGATCTCTGTTGATTGCCTATAGTCTGATTAATTTTTTATGATTTTACTTTAAAATAAACAAAATTACAATAATTTAATATTTTTTTCAAATTTTTCATCTTGATTATTTACTGAGAATTTCTCATTTACCTATCTTTTTATACACTTTGAGTATTTTTACTGAAATAAAAAAAAAATAAAATATTGTCAGCACTTTTTCATTGTTGACTAGTAAAACATTCCTGACTTACCGACATTATACGCTCGTTTCACGGTCGTTTCACTTACAAACTACCGTGCAATGACAGACGATCGATCGATGATCTACGATTTTTACTTAGGTAAAAAATCGGAAAAGTCAAGTGAAAATTTGATTTTTCGAAGAGTGAAGTATGACAACTATACAGAATAAAAATCATAAAGTAACAGTGAAAATTGTTCACAACTATACTCATCGTTCACTGTCAAACGACGGTCGTTCGACAGTCAAGTGACGGTTATTCGACGATAATTTGTCTACACTGTGAATTGACGGTGCTTTCACCGTCGTTTCACGATCATTTTACCGTGACCACAAATCCGCCAGGGCTTGAACGTCGGTCAGCATAGGGTTTGCATGTAAAATATACAAATTTTGAATGCTAATATTTCAAAATTTAGTGCCGCGAGGACTATTTAAAAAAATTTCTGCGTATAGAGGAGACTTATGAGTATAAGTACGAAAAATTTCAAAAAATTTCAAGGAAACAGTTTTTTTCTTGGAACGTCCTTAAACGACATAGAACCTTAAAAAAAAACAATAAAACATGTAATTGCTCGAGATGTAGAGAATGAACGTATAAATAATTTGAAAAACTTACGTAATGATAACGGAAGATCTGTGGCAATCGTGTGACTGTCACTATCAGTCTCACTATTGTTTTCATTACTGTCACTAGAGTTATTTTCATGGTCACTTTCATCAACATTAGGATCATCACTAGTAGTTGTTAGTAGCTTAACGATATTCGTAGCTTCTTTCCGACATCAAGTACATAATAAATAATAATCGCCTAATCCTAACGTTGTTCTCATAATTTCAGTCGCTGGACGCAAACTAAATCTTTTGAAATGGGGCTCCAAATCAAAAGGATTACAACACCGACTTCGTTGTTTACTTGATGCTATAATGTGGAGATCAAATTATCTCAATAAATGTAGATTGGTACAATCAAAATAATAAACACCCTTAAAAAGAATAGATCAGGAAAATGTTCATAAACTAGAGATTTTTTTTAATTAACAAACGTAATGGCAAAAATATTTTATTCAACTCTATGAAGCACAAAAGATTTATAGGTTATGTTCTAGTATATCTCAATATAAAAGAGCCGTATATATTTTATAAATTAGAACATACTCTAGTAAACTGGCTGTAGGTAAGTCTGTAATTATCATGCCCTAGGTTATCGATCGTATTGACGTATTAAAATTTGAATCTTAATCGTTGTAATGGTAAATTCGGACAAGATATGGAGAATATAATACCTTAAAATCATATAATTACATTAATTATGTTATATAAATAATGTTTATAAAAAAAGAATAGGAAAACGGTTGACCCTGAAGGCCATCCTGGCAACTTCCCGCTAATTCCATATCTAAGCGCTTATAATCGCACTTATCACTTTTTTGAGCTCTTTGAGTTAAAAAATGTAATTTTTGTGTCATTTTGAAGACTCCGAGCTCAAAAATCTTATCAAAGTTCGATGAAACACGATTTTTTTAATTTTCAAACTGCTGTAACTTTTGAATGAATCAATCGATTTTTACGTGGTTGGCGGCGATCGATGTAGTTTTTTGAGCTCTATGAAAAAGTTTGGATAAAAAAAATTGATCTAATACAACATTTCGAAGTTATTACAAAAAAACACTTTTTTCGATTTTTTTCGACAACGATATCTCACGAACGCATCAACTGATTCTGACGAATTTGGTGGCGATCGATGCGGATTTTCAAGGTGAAGAGCTGATTAGTTTTTGGTATCGATCGATTTAGCCGTTTAAAAGTTATTTAAAAAAAACCACATTTTGAAAAATTTTTTTTCTTAGTTTTTTTTAGATTTCTCAAAATCTACCGGTCTGAATCGGTTTCAACTCACAGGGAATCTAAGTTTGGTGAAGACCTTTCGAATGACGCCAACCGCGATCAAACCGGTCAAGCCGTTCAAAAGTTGTAAAAGGTTTACATACACACACACAGATATATACATACAGACATACGGACACCATCGCGGAAAGGGCCAGGAAAGATTTCTAAGGCCCCAAAACGTCGAGATCTGTTGAAAACTCGATTCTTGCAAAACGGGGTAAAAACAATAACTTCCCGATTTCTCGAAAATTTTCGATTATCTTAGCGGGAAGTTAAAAATTTTCGATTTTCTTAGCGGGAAGTTCAAAAATTTCTGCATTTTTTAAATGTTAAAAATTTTTTTTTCAACTAAATAAAAAAAAATAGAAAAAAAAAATCGGCCCACTCTGGGATACACGGGGATAATTGTAGAATTGATTAAAGTTTTTTTTCAGAAAAAATAAAAAAATTTAGAACGATGAACTTTGAAAAAATAACGATTTTATACCAAAAACACGATTATTTCATAGAAGCGATCATGTTAAATTTTTTGTATTCATTTTTTCAAAAAATTCAATTAAAAACAAAAATTTTGAAAAGAAAAATGTCCTGAAAGGTCAATTTTTGAGAGAGTTATGGCTATTTGAAAATAAAAGAGCCATTTTTTTAAAAGCTTCATAACTTTGGGTTGGATAAAAAAATTTGAAAAAATTCTGAAAAACGTCTTTCATCGAGTAGAAAAAGATAAAAAATTTTCAGCGAAATCTAAAGGGGTAAGGTTCAAAAGTGGTCGATTTGGCATGGAATACCTCATATATATAGGAGACTTTCTATAACTATAGCTCCTATCGACTCCAAATTTGTTAGGAATCTTTTGTAAGAGATGTAGAAATAATCTATCAACGAATTTTATAACATCCCACCTCACAGAGGGTTGCGGGGGTGGATATCAACAATCACAATTTTTAATTTTCAAGCTATAACTCTTACAGACTCCAAATTTTGTAGGAATTTTCTGTAAGTGATGAAAAAATTATTTATGAACGAATTTTACGATATTCTACCCCAAAGAGGATTGCGGGGGCGTCAATAATGAAAAATTCCCGTTTTTAAACTATAGCTTCTATCAACTCGAAATTTGGTAGGAATCTTCTGTAAGAGATTTAGAAAAAGTCTACGGGCAAATTTTACGATAGCTCATCTCACAGGGGTTTGTGAAGGTTAGTATTAACATTAAAAATTTTTAATTTCCAAGCTATCCCTCCTATAGACTCCAAATTCTCATTTCAAATTTTTTTTTTCGTGTCAACTATTATTCATTTTTGAAAAATTTTCTTAGCGGGAAGTTCAAAAATTTCTGCATTTTTTAAATGTTAAAAATTTTTTTTTCAACTAAATAAAAAAAAATAGAAAAAAAAAATCGGCCCACTCTGGGATACACGGGGATAATTGTAGAATTGATTAAAGTTTTTTTTCAGAAAAAATAAAAAAATTTAGAACGATGAACTTTGAAAAAATAACGATTTTATACCAAAAACACGATTATTTCATAGAAGCGATCATGTTAAATTTTTTGTATTCATTTTTTCAAAAAATTCAATTAAAAACAAAAATTTTGAAAAGAAAAATGTCCTGAAAGGTCAATTTTTGAGAGAGTTATGGCTATTTGAAAATAAAAGAGCCATTTTTTTAAAAGCTTCATAACTTTGGGTTGGATAAAAAAATTTGAAAAAATTCTGAAAAACGTCTTTCATCGAGTAGAAAAAGATAAAAAATTTTCAGCGAAATCTAAAGGGGTAAGGTTCAAAAGTGGTCGATTTGGCATGGAATACCTCATATATATAGGAGACTTTCTATAACTATAGCTCCTATCGACTCCAAATTTGTTAGGAATCTTTTGTAAGAGATGTAGAAATAATCTATCAACGAATTTTATAACATCCCACCTCACAGAGGGTTGCGGGGGTGGATATCAACAATCACAATTTTTAATTTTCAAGCTATAACTCTTACAGACTCCAAATTTTGTAGGAATTTTCTGTAAGTGATGAAAAAATTATTTATGAACGAATTTTACGATATTCTACCCCAAAGAGGATTGCGGGGGCGTCAATAATGAAAAATTCCCGTTTTTAAACTATAGCTCCTATCGACTCCAAATTTGGTAGGAATTCGGTAAAATAAATAATTTAAGACTATCAAAATATATTATAAAATTAATTTTTATATTATATTTATGATAAACTGATTTGATACGTTATGTAGTTCATAGAATCATTGTCATATAAGATAGCAGCACAGCAGACGGGAACTTCAAGGCCCACGGATATCACCAAAGTTAAGCCGCATTGAGCGTGGTTAGTAGTTGGATGGGTGACCGCAGGTGTTATAGCCGCAAAATTATGTATAAAGTTTTTTTTCAGTATTTTAATTGGTTATATAGAATCGCGTACGACCATATCAAGTATTACATCCATAAAAGTAACCAAATAATTAATTAGAAGTAAAAATATATAATTCAATATTGTTATATATAACTATATATAGTTATATATTATTATACTAGCGTACCCGACAGACGTTGTCCTGTCTACACGTCTTTAATTTGACACTGCGATGGTAGCGCCGTCTGTCGGATCCAATGTAAAACATTCCAAAATCAACAACTACTAATAAATTAAAAATGAATTAAAAAAACATTGTCCAGCGGACAAAATTGTGAATCTAAACCATTCCCAGATCCCCTTCAACACACACAAAAAATTTCATCAAAATTGGTCCAGTCGTTTAGGAGGAGTTCAGTCACATACACACGCACACAAGAAATATATATATTAAGATATATATATATATATATATATATATATATATATATATAAAAACGTTCGAACCAATACTATTTTTGAGGTATACTCGACTAGCTAGATGATATTATAGCAAAATTCCGACTTAATTTTGACATGAGAGCCAATGCAATAAATAGATTTCGATAAAATCTACCTAACGACCAAAAAAAAATCTGTCTAACAAATGAAAAAAAAAACCCTTAACACTTAAGGATGTAAGAATAAGTTATAAACATCTTATTCCTACTGAATATACATATAAAATTTCATCTAAGTCGGTCAAGCCGTTTCGGATGAGTGTAAGCCATAAAACTGTGACACAAGAATTTTATATATTAGATATATATATAAAATTAGATATGTATATAAGATATATATATATGATGTAACACGTCTTGTCACGACGATAGAGTCGCCAATTTACAATGGATCTTAATCAAACTCAACATACTTATTCTACAGATAAATACCGATGGCAACTTAGAAGATGAGCTCAATCAGTCAAGTCATTTAGAAATGCCAGGATTTAGAAATTTTCAAAACCTTAAAAATTTATATTTCTTCTTTATCTTACTTGTAGAACTTTTGAATTAAATAACTTTATATAAACCGGTGAGGTTAGCCAAGTGGTCTAATGCGCATGGCCTATAGCGCACTTGGACTGGCTTACCGGCCAGGCGGTGGTTCGAATCCCAAGCTGGTCTTAGAAACCATCTTGGTTGATATTCGACCCTTGCCGCGTAGATAAAAATTTTCACAGCCCAAAAAGACCCCAGCGTACCACTCCCAACTATTAAAAGTCGGCAATATGACCACAGCAGTTAAAAACGACTCTAAATAAAAATTAAAAAAAAAAAAAACTTAACATAACTTTACATAACTATTGAATCTTCGTAAATTCTATCTAAAAGCTCTTTAAATAAGCTTCAATTTGAGTACCATGTCATATGTGTAGTCTCAAAATTATCTCCTGTTTCAATGTACCAATTATGAAATTTGTTATTGTACTGTTTTTTTTTGTCGATTGCATGTAAGGTAAAAACCCCAATACCTGCTCAGGAACCGGCACCTACTCACACTATGTTTTTGTATATCTATATTCACAAATGCAAATGTTTAGTTTGAAAATGATCAGTATTTATTGTGGCTATCGTCGTTTTCGATCACAGTAATTTTTAGATTTTTACATTCATTGTGTAATCTACTTCCATTTCGGTTTCCAAATGATGCTTTCAAATTTTCAATTTCCTTAGCGGGAAGTTAAAAAAAGTGGTTTCTGTGAAATTGCAACACATACAATTTGGACGAAAGTGAGATAATATAGGTAGTTTAAATCTTAGTAGATTTTGATTATCACTACGTATTATATCGAGTATTGACGCATACAAAGTATAGTGATATAAGTATTGTGATGGTGACACGATCGCTGATCTGCAGACAATTGATCCGCGACATTTTATCTGCGACAATTGATCCACGGACAATTGATCCGCATGGTAAGTAATCCACCTGACAATTTCTCCTCATCCTGCTGGAGGTCAAAAAAGAGGACACAACACGATAAAAAGCTTATGCTTTGGCTTATTTTTAGATGTACTCACACCAAATTTATATTAAAAAGGCACAACACGGTAACAAGCTTATATGTTGATCTACTATCAAATAAATACACGCAAAATCCATGATAAAAAGGCACAACACGGTAACATTATCCGAAAATTAATCATGGTTCATTTATCGTTGGGCGATTGAATTATTGGGCGGATCAATCCTCCGCGGATAAAATGTCGGTGATCAATTGTCTGCAGATTAATTGTAATCTAACTATTGTGATAATCACAATACTATTTAGTGATGAGTACAATTTTTTTTCTCCGTGTGTAATTCGTTGACTCTTGAACTTTTTTTAATTTCTCCAGTAGCTTTGAAAATTTGAAAATTTTTCATAAACGCATTTCTTTACATGTTATTAATTATTCTATTCTGATTAAATGAATCTGGCATTCCATGTCGGGCTTGGCCAATTGGCTATTTTTTGTTGTAACCAATGTTAGTAAACAAAAAATAGTAGGGTTTTCATTCTAGTTAAGGTGTTACATGGGTTTCATCGGGTAAAAAAAGGCCTATTTTCTATATTTTTTTTCTATGTAAAAAATTATTTATTTAATTCAAACTTTTTTATGTCTTATAGATACATATTCAAAGAATAATTTCTGAAATTTTCAAAAAAAAAAAAATTAAAACTCCTCCATTGTGACATCATTTCCGGTGACCCCTCGGAAAAAAGGTGCGTCCGGGTTGTCAGCATAACTCCTGACAAAATCATCCAAAATGAAAAAACAAAAATAAGTGTTTAAGTTAAGACCGTAAACTCGTGCTTGAACGGAGAAAAAAAAAAAGTGAAAATTGGAATTTTGGCAGACATTTTTCCAAAAAAATTAAAATTTCTGTCAAATTTGCTTGAAATTTTGTTTTTTTTTAAAATAGTTGTAATTGAAAAAAAAAAAAAAAAAAACTATCAACAATTATAATTAACTATATTTTTATTTTTCTATGTAACCTGTTATGGTGACCTTGATCTTTTGGTGACACTTTCATTGTCATCTCATGGTCACGCAGTCATTGTCATCCCTTGATTATATTGGCATTCGTTAGTTGCCTCATTACGTAATCATTGTCGGCTTACTAATATTTGTAGCTGTATAAATAAATATGAGTGGTATGTAAAGTATGTATATCGATTCTTATATAAAGTCATTGATATGATCAATTATAAATAAATGATATGAACTGATGGTCTACACTTCTTTAAATCAAAAATAGCCTTTACATCAGAGATTAAAAATCAATAAATTCCAAGCATTAGATAAAATATCGATTAAACTTTTAAATAGTATCATATCTACTTCTGAACAATTCTGTAACAACAGTTAAAACTTTACCAAGTGAATTAAAGCTGTTTTATCAATTTACTAAAAATAATTTTATCTGAACAATTAAAAATGACGCTAAAAATTTTCTCAAAACTTTTCACTTTTCTCATGGTACTAAATAACGTTCAACCTTTTAATTTGACCGACATTTATGATCTCAATTCAATAAACCATTTTTTCATTAATATCTCGACGAAAGTAAAAAATGAGTATCTCTCTAATGAATTAATAACTAACAGTGAAAAGAACATTATTTTGAACAAAATCGTGATTGATTTAATCGGAATGCTTACAAAATTAGACAACATAAAAAGTAACTTTGATGATAGTTATTTGGCCAAAGAATTCGATGGTTTGATGAAATCATTTGAAATTTATAACTTTAAACTTCGAGATTTTGAATCGAATTCATCTTTAATTGCGCGCATAAAAATTATAGATGAAAAACGTTCTACAATCGAAACTTATGTCAAATGGATAGTTTCTTTTCAGAACGATACTGAGTTGCAAAATTTGATAAATTTTTGTCCATTCATATCGCGAAGTATTGAACATGTTAATAGTGTTTTTCATTCTGATTCCATCGCTGAAGTATTTAATGAAATGATTGATAGTATTTCGGAGAAAATAGAGGTAAGTCGAAACACTAAATTATCTATGTTAAATTAAACCGTCGTTGGTCGCATGCATTTTCTAGTCGAGTTAGGTCACGTGATGAGCGTCGCACCGTCGTGTTATTCAAATGGGACAACAGCGACATATATTCGTGGCGGAATTTAAAAAAGTTTCTACCGCTCACTCGCGTAAAACATCGCTTTTCCATTTTCCGTGTTGAAAATTCAATTTCTTATATTTTATTTATAATATTTTCTAAAATTTTCAAAATAGTTCAAAGGAATTAATTTTTTTTCAAAATTTTCTCTTGACGTATTATTTAAAAAAAAAAAAAAAATTTTCTTTTAAACTAAAACAAAATTTTATAGATTTTTTAAAAATAAATTTCTGCATAAAAAACTTTTTATCCAAACAAAAAATAAATGATTTATCTTTTATGATAAACAAAATAACTCGTTTAGTGTTTTCTCAGCGCGAGGTCTATTATTAATAAAAGCCGGGAGTTGATCAGATGAGATTGATGCAGTTGGTCAAAAAAACAAATGGAGAATATTCCATCAGCAATAACAATTGGCTAGAATTGAAGTCAAAGTGAATGTGCGTTTTATATAATATTATTGTAACTCTATATACGTGGTATCAGAGCTGTCAATTGAATTGCGCACTTGTATAAATTAATATAAAAAGTAATATAAATGGAGAGTGCAAGTCACTTGGGAATCGTTTAACGCAGGATAGGAGAGGAGGCACTGCAGTGACATTACAAAAAAGTCACGGAGCTTTTCAGCCGGATATCATTCAATTACCCGTTTATGTGATATAAGCTGTGCATTATGGTGGATGGGCAATTCCTGGTATGCGAAGTCAGCGTCGCGTCGTTCGCCGCAGCACATGCCAAGTGATTAATCCACGTCAACCACAGACCTCGAGATTATCGACATCTCTCAACTCAACTCAACTCGACTCGTCTTTCATTGTTACTTATACTTAACTGTTTTGTTCTTACTTCTACTCGGACTTCACTCTTATTCGCATCTAATCCTCCGCTCGTGTCCTGTCCTGCTCCTGGTCTATCTATTTCCAATTGTGGTTGTTTGTGAGCAGCCCGGGCAAGAGGAAAAAATTCAGACAAAAGTAATTACCGCGCCCTGATCCTTTGCGATCGCTACGAACGAGTAGGGTCCAGCCGCCTTCGACTTAAGGGCAAAGACGGTAATTATCGCCTGGGAAATTTAACAACTGGAGTACTATATGTCTTCTGTCTTTTTTCCATTCTATGACGCTTTGCTAGACGATATATTTTTGTAGTAAATTATCGTCAACGGACTAGAAATTTTATGTTCTAAAAAACACAAGATAGTAATTAAATAATTTTTTATTCCTTCCTAAAATTTTAAATTTATAAAAAAGTCCTTAAAAAAATTATTAAGTAGTATTACTAAAATAATACACAAAAAAAAAATTCCATGTGAAGATTGGAAAAATTTTTATAAAAAAAATTTTTTTAGATAGTTATATAAAATTATAGAAGAGTCTTGATCATATATAATTTTATACAGTTTTATATCATACATCGACAGTTATTAGAATTGAAAAATTGAATTTCTAAAAGTGAATAATACTAAAAAAAACAAATGATAAAATGGGACAACAGCGATAAATATCATCAGCATTAGCCTTATTTTACAAAAATAGTGTATGAAGCTTCAGCATATCTCATTTCCGTGAGCACACTCAGCGTAGAGGTATCCTATCCGTTGTTGGAAGTAGCAATATATCGGTCCTGCTATCGCGAGTCCAAGTCTTAAGTCTAGATGCTTTCAGTAGGCTAAGAAACAAAAAAAAAAAAACAAAAAAAAAGTTACGAGTACGCCACGATAGACAGTTTTGTGGAGCATTCAATTCTAAGTAAAATAACCCTTCTTTAATCGAAATAATACTATGAAATGCTGCTGAGCTGTAAAAATTGAAGGAAATAGCTTGAGTTTTACGTGTATATTTAATAGGAAATCTTTTCACACCTTGATCGAGCTCTTCATAGTAATATTAGAAGGCTCAAATTTTCAAATAATTTTTTTTTTTTTGATATTGCGAACAAATTTTCGTGATAGGATCAAGAAAACATTAGTCGGAAAAGTACCCTATCGCTTATGCGCAAAAGTTTGATTCGTCTGAAAAAAATCACGACTCAAAGCTTGCAGAATGTGTGAAAAAAATGTTTATGAAAAGATTTTTAGAGGGGGCTCAATCCCGCCCCTCTCTTCTCCTACGATGATCAATAATGGTTGACAATAAATAATAGAGATCATTAACAATCAAATGAACTGCGCCTAAGAAGCTTCATACAATTTTGAAGAACTTCATGGAATTCTACTGTAAATATTGTCTTTCTTGTCCTTAAATTCAAACAAATTAAATAAAGTCAATCAAGTTATTGTCCGTAATTTGAACTAGTCGGCAGGATTCAGGACCGATAGCCAGGATAACTAGTGTTCAAACTCAGCAGACACGTAAAATTTTTTTATAGGAGAATTATTACTCCAAAGCAATTACATAAATTCTCTGAGTCTTAATTGAAAGAACAAAACATGCTTTTCTATAGAATTTTTTGGAAAAACAGTTTTCCTGTAACTATACAAAATTATACATGGATACAATGGCCACAATTCTATAATTTCATTTAAACATTCATATACAATTTTATCTTATTATATAAGGTTTTCTTTCCGCGATAATTATAAAATTTCCGAATGTTTTGAGTTCAGAAAAAACGAGAATTTTCGGAAATTGCCTACAATGTCAATTGCTTTTTGGATTTTTGTATGAAAATCGGATTCTAACATCTAATTGATTAATTAAAATGCGTAACAATTCAAAAACTACTTAAGGTTCGAGAAATAAAGAGAAATATTTTATTCTGTTAATTACTTCCACTATTCTAATTTTCCTCGTTATGGAAGTAATTTTGAATCATCTCGGAAATTTTCAGGCAAATTGAATTGTATACTACATATACCCTATCAAATATAAGTTCAAATCTTCTCATATATATATATATATATATATATATATATATATATATATATATATATATATATATATATATATATATATATATATATATATATATAT
>JZSA01003813.1:0-20438 GCA_000956155.1 Cotesia vestalis | reverse complement strand
ACTTCAGATTTATACAAGTCTCCTCATCATATTGTAGTACAATGACGATACAACATTCATATATACATATATACTTATATATATATATACATATACCAAATATAAAACTCTCTCTAACATATTTTATATTTATATGTATATATTATAGGGCCATTGTTTTCATTTACACACGCTTCAGGCGAAATACCTCACATAATTATATTCTATTTCTATGAGCTATCAGGCTATCACTGTTAAGTTATTTTTCAAAAAGGAAAATTAATCGACTAATTGAAAACTCAGATTTAAAAATAAATAAAGTGAGAGTTGCTATTTTCATTTCAGGGAATTAGGGTCCATTTTTTTCGATTAGTATCGAAAATTTCAATACTAAACTAACTTGACTTAGTTAGTTATATTGTAGGATATTTTTTCGAGTATCGATATCGCCGTATAGATCAAGAATCGCGATTAATACTGAAGATACCGAAGATACCACCGAGGCAAGGAGTTTTATAACTAACTCTATAATTTGTGTAAAGCCGCCAGGCATCAGGCATATATGCTATAGCATAACATAACAGCATAACCATAACAACAGGCATCGATAACAAAAATAATTAAATTTAAAAAACAGTAAATAAAAGCTACAAATATTAGTTACTTAACGATCAATTTACGATCTATGATTTACAGATATAAAACTAATAAAATAATTTTATTTATTAGCAATGAAATAAAAATAAATAAATAGCTGTTTAAAGGGTCCTTAAAAATAGTAAGAGAAATAATCTATACCTGTTGGCTGTACTCTTATCTGGAGTTAAGCGTTATTTATAAGTAACCCAAATAAGCCACAATTTAACCGGAAATGGTTTAGTTTTGGTTCTTTGGCTCTGGTTCTTCTCAGTAAGTCAGTGAGTAGTAATATAGTAATATAGCATGAGCAGGCTCAATAGACATGTTTTGTTAGCAGAATGCCAAGAGTTTTGCTTCATCCATATGTGTAACATGTACCTAACAATTATAACAACTACCCCAGTTTACTACTTTAATCATTTATTTAACTTTGGTTCATCCGGTTCATCAACTTTATACTTTATTATACGTATAAGTTTAAGTATAAATTCAATAGTCATATCCAATATATTGAAATTGTCATGAAAGTGTCATCTAATAACATTTTCCATGTGTATATACTTATTATATGTTATTTTTTCCCATCAACATCAATTGACAATAAAATAGTTTGATGGTTTCCAGTTTTAAAATTGTGCCATTACAATAAACAATAATTTAACCTAGACTCTAGACAGCAGATCAGACTGCACTTAGTTAAAACTTTTATTTATTTTATTTGTTCAATTGTCAACTAGTCATTGGTTATACATATCGGCTATGTTAAACATTACATAAATATGTTTTACTTTTATCTATTTTATCTTACCTATAAATATTTATATTTATTTGGATAGATTTATAAAAATAGAGTTAAAAAACAATTGATTTTTTGCATAATACCATACAGAGATACAAGTATATTAATTTAATCTGATACCACCGCTCAGTAAAAATCATTTCAATAATAAATTATGTATATCATAATATTTATAAATTTATTGATTATATTATAGAAAGTGATAGAAAGAAAAAAAAAATAAACAAAGAACAAAATGAGTGTTTTTTTATAGCGACATAAACGAAAAAAATTATTTTTACAGCTGGTATATAGATAAAAGAAAATATAAAAATAGAGTATTTGCTGAATCACCTGCTACCCGTACGTATAAATTGTCCTGAAAATTGATAACAATAAAATATCTATATAACTGAATTCGTGTATAATAATATAAATGCACAAGTAGAATTAACGAAAATAATGTATGTATATAGAAAAATAATAATAATAATAATAATAATAATAATAATAATAATAATAATAATAAAAAGGTTGATTGTGAGATTGTGAGATTGGCAGGTGAAAAGACAGTGAGGCGCTGGTAATAGTTATGAATTATATAGGTATACATAAAAGTAGTTTAAAATGTATAGAGTTTAAGTGTAGGTATGCTCGAGACTGGTTAGAGGTACCATCCGTACCGGTACTATACGGAGAGAGTCTCAATATAATGACACGATACGGTTGGATGACTTGTGCATGAGTGCATATCTATTATTTACTATACTCATTGTATTGAAAATGGAGAATTGAATAGGATCGTGTTGGTCAGATAAGAAACTTTAGAGAAAGATATTTATATGTATACAACCAATCTATGGTTATATCAAAACATTCATTGCAAATATAATAACAGTAACAATGATAGAACCACTAGACGTTTGATACGTTGATTCACCATCCAAAGTAGAACACAATCCTTTTATTAAATTATTCCTTTCATTAAATTGTTTTCGTTAGACATGACATAAATATAAACATATAAATAAATACCCTTATATAGTTTACTCCCTTGGTATCACTTGTATTGTCTTGATTTATATTCTCTTTACTCCTCTTCTACTATATTGATAATATATTATTTATTATATCACATCATATAATATTAATTAAAAATATATCTTTATATATGTATATATGTAAGGTTACTTGGTCTAAAATTATTGCACCACCAGGCGTAGGAACCACCGAATAACGTATATAGCATATAGTATAGTCTCGAGGCGATTGCAGCTTTAATTAATGACCCCGTGACATGAACGAGGCTTAACGGTTTTACTTTAAATCATTCCACATAAAATTTAAGTTAAGACGGATTTTTATAAGAAAATTATCATCGGCCCATAGCCCATACTCACGCAATATAAATTATAAATATAATATAAAAAATTTTTAATCACTAATCAGCTACTGAATAATGTTAATAGTGATGTTAAATTTTCCACCACACCAACTTTTGATAAAGTTATATCTTTCAGCATTTAGTTAAACTCACTCATTTAATTTTGTTTGGTATTATAATGTGTACCACCTGCTGGACTGAATTAACTTTATTATTCATCATCTTGGTAGATTGGATAAGCTCTATAAAAAATATTTTCTTTCTTAAATAGCATTTTGTTACAGTCTAATTTAATGATAAAAAAAAAAAAAAAAAAAAAAAAAAATTTTAAAAAAAAAAACATTTATAAACTTTTGTGAATAAACATACAAATTCAGTTGTATCAACAAAAAGTTAAATAAGCTAACTAAAGTATGTTATTTTCCTTACTAGTGTTGTTGGATTATGTAACTTAAATATATATCTTAAAGTTGTATATAGTAGTAGTAGTAGTATATAAAGAGAAAAAAGTTGAAAATTTTTTGTCAAAGAGTATTACTATTTTTAAGAAAAGTTAAATAAAGAATATAAATTTAGATTACTTTGATTAAGAATTTGAGGTTAAAAGAGAGAGAGAGCTTTAACTGGACTTTATTGCTTTAATTAAGAATCTCAGTAATAAAGTACGTATGAGTTGATAAATTCAATTCGAAAGTATCAAGTCTGCTTACTGGGTAGCAGATCGACATGTACGATCATATGCGTTATTCTGGACTTGTGCACTTAACGGTAAGGATATTCTACAAAAGCATAAACTTATCATGTGCAATTAAAACAACACACATTCATTATTATTTAAATTTTTTAATTTTATTATTTTTATTATTTGTTTTTTGTGTTATTTGGATTGACAATATAACTGATTTAGTAGATACAGAGTATGTGTATTTATTAGTATTTAGTTAATATCATCAGCATCAGTATTCAGTATATATTATATATAAGTAGATCCTAACGAGTATCAGTGAATGTTATGTAGAGAGGATACGCTGAGGAGCAATCGTGCTAATTGCCATTGAAACTCGAGGGAAATCGAAATTTCCGTGGGTACGCCACACTCAACTATTTCCCAGTTTCACTGCTATACTATACCATGGTCTATATACTAAATACTAAATACTAATAATACTATATAATACTAAAAGGTATTACACTGAAGGAAATTAGTATGTACTTAATACTCTTTTGTTTGCTTTTAACTTTTACTTTATACGTGTAATTATCCCTTGGTAGGATCTATTTATTTTTCGCTACTCTCAACAATTATCCCATTGATTGTTGTTGCTTTCTGTTAAAACCTGTGTCTAATACTAAAAGTCTCATTGCGTTTAAATAAATAAATCTATTTTTACCTGATGGAAATTATCGTTCTACTTTAAAGTTTTTTTTTTTTTTTAATTTTTTTTTGTTATTTTCGTGCTGTACCTTAGTCGTAAAATGTCTTTACGATCCTCAGATTATGCAGGTCTACGGTTAAGTTCAGAAGTAGTTGTAAGTTGCACGTAGTAAGTAAAGGTAAGAAAGAAAAATAGCGCATACCCTCCTTATTCACCAGGAACTTAAGTTTTTTGCTTTCGCTGGTGGTACTATACCATTATATACCATTATACGACCATGCAACCATGCCAAAATTCTTGCCACCATTTTACGCTTAAAACATTCCTCTAACGGTTTTAACACTTTTACTCGACTGTTATGTATATTTACTTAAATTAAAAATAAATTTTATCAAATGCAACGCTTATATTTTAATAAAATACTATAAAAATAACTCTATATATTATTCGAAATTTTTTAAGTCTTGTCTATATATCATATTAAAAATTAATTTCAACAACACGTTAAACACGTGCAACAAATGATTTAATCTAAAGTAATCTTCGGAACATGGGTTGTACTGAGTTTTAAACTCACAAGATTTCTTCTATCTCATCGTGTGTCTTCTTAACCGTAACGCAAAACTTTAACAATTTCTGATTATCAGTCATTTTTCTTTTTCTACATTTATTTATTCATTTTTCCTATTTTTTTTACCCAAGTTTAATTAAAATTGATTAACTTATACAAAACCTTATGAAAAAATCATTATAATGATAGGGTGATAATTTTTGTTTTTAAGTAATTAACAGCATTGAATTTTGAAATAATAATTAAATAACTTATAAATTATTTAGTTTAAATAATTTTCCAACACTTTAACATTGAATTAAATTAATAATTTTTCATTACCAAAGTGAATAAATTTTTTAAATTAATTAAAATATTCCACAAACAAAATACTGAAATTTTATTTTTTTTTTTTAAACTTCTTTACTTATTCACAGTGTGTGACATTCAGGCCAGCGATGTATAGATAATAAAGTAAATAAAGTGTACATATGTACGTATAGATATACATATAAAGGTAAATGAAGTTGGGTACTCGTAATCAAATTAAGGAATCGTACAGACGGATTCTTAATTAAATTCTTTTATGCTCTCTACGTTCAGTGTTAACTTATCTCACTTTAAAAATAGGTCCATCTTCCATCCTCTGTGTTAAAACTTGATGTTAAAATTATTTTTATACTCTATACTCTGTCCACAGATAATATTTAATTATATATCATCATAATTATCAATCATCCATCACCTTTGAGCCAACAATTAAAATAATATTATTTTAGGTAAATAAAAATTGAATCAATTTAGAAGCTAAAATTTAATATATTGAAAGTTCTTTTTATTTAAGTATAAATTATATACAAAGTAAAGTGCTCACGATACATGTTATGTTGTTGTAAAAGTAGTTTAAGTAATAATAAAAGTACTGAGTAACATTTAAGTGTGTTTGATCCTACGAATGCACAAGTATACAATTCACCTTAAAGACCATTTTACTTTTATAGTTTACGAGCCATAAAAAAAAGCTCACCAGAAGCCATCATATTATAAATTCGACAGATGAGCTATAACAACCTCAATCTTTACAATTCTCATAGGCTTCATGTTACATTAAATTAAATTAAATTAAATTAAATAATTTAGAACAAAAACATTTTAAACTAATATTGGTTATTTCTTTTCTTACGTAAAAGTTTATTTTATTTAATAATTAGTTAAAAACTTTATTACTCTCCATTAAACTTTTTTTTTCTTTCACAACCTTTATTAAATTCTAAGAAAAAAAAAAAAAAAAAAAAATTACAGCAAAAATTAACTTTTAATTTAACACGAATTTCTTCCTTGAATTATTTAACATTTGACTTCTCTAAAGTAACTTATTATCATCATTATTAACTTTTTCTTAAGGTACATATATTTAATTTGTTTTAAAAAAACAAATGTATTCTATTTTAATAATAAATTTGAAATTGTTTGCGCGAAATTAACATGTCTTAGTGGACAAAATTGTTGTACATATATATAAGCTGTATTTACCGAGCAATTAACCTAGTATAAGACATGCATATGTATGCTCTACAAACAGTATTAGAGCTTACTCACCCGACTTCTCGGTTCAATAAAATTTTAATCAACTGTCCCGTCAAAGTTTTACTATATTTATTAACTATTTAAATCTTGACTGAAAAAAATAATCGGTAGTAGCCTCTACAGTAAACTAAGTACACACCATAAATTACTATACTTTTTAATTATCAATAAAAAAAATTTAAATTAAAATCTTAATTAACTGCGGTAATTAGAAGTATTGCCTCATTATCTTGCAAGATATTAAAATAATATCAAGAAATGTCGATTAAAACTTTTAAATTGAAAACATACAATTTTAACGTAACATCAACATTATAAGTATATAGAATATGGATAAAGAAGACCAAAACTTGCTAAAACTTTAAAAGTCGTTAATTTTCCCTCATTCTTTCGTAGTTTAAATTTTTTGATTTTTCAATTTCTCTAGAATTATTGGTAATTCCATTTATGTTAATTACTTTTAAATTCTCATTATAACGTTTTAAGTTTAGAGTTGATGTTGTTATTAATTAAAAATAAAATATATTAAAGAGCAATATACTGTATTTTATAGTTTATAGTATTTACTTCTTTACATACATACATAAATGTAAAGATATTTATTATATAAATATATTTAAATTTAAAGTACACAATCTTCATCATCATAAAGGAGCACATAATAAAAACAAGTATATATATATATATATAGGTTTTTTTTCCTGTTTGTACCGTTATAACTAAAATAATTGATTTCTTGTTCATTAGATTAATCGTACTATCGTAAGTTACTCGATAAGCAAACTCCGTCTCTTATTTAGTTTTACAATTAGCTTATTAGAGTAGAGTTAGTAGAATGTTTCTTACAGAGACAGAGCTTATACACATCTCTGCTCGTTATCATTATATTTTTACTGACTGTGACTTGTTGTTAATGAGGATAAATTTATGAAGAAATTTTTAAAAAATTTTATAGTTGACGAAAAAAAAATTTAAAGTACACAATCTTCATCATCATAAAGGAGCACATAATAAAAACAAGTATATATATATATGTATAGGTTTTTTTTTCTGTTTGTACCGTTATCACAAACATATTTATTTTTGTATTTATTATTTTAATCGTATTAACTTAAAATAATTTAAAGTACACACAAGTAAAAAAAAAAAAAAAAAGTATTTTCATTACTTTTTATTTTTAAATTTGATTTGTTAGTTGTTTATTTGTTGGGCGAGTGCTCTACCCGGATTGGTTTTTAATCAAAGTTACGATTTGTCGGTCGAAGATAAAAAGAAAAAAAAATGATAACGTATGCTTGGGGAAAATATATATATATTTATATGAGAGAAGCCGTCATTTTTTAGATCTTGCTGGTAAAGTGATCCCTTATTGGAGACAGCTGAACCCTTACTAGTGTTAGCATCGTCTATAAATTGAAATAAATTCCACCTATCGATTTATTAACGAAATTTTACACCCATTTTCTTTTTTTATTTCCTTTTATCCACTATTCTCAATATTCTACAGTTTTTTTTCGCAGGTTACTCAATCCCGTACGTAAAAAACTTTAACACAGATAACCAAAGATTATCCTTTAAACGTTAAACGTCAAAAAAAAAAAAAAAAGAATAAATTGAATTAGTGACTAAATTGAGAAATTACACTGTGAATAAATTGATCTGTATTTAATGGCAATAGAAAAAAAAAAAAATTTTTTTTAATTGTACTAAATTTAGAATAAAAAAAAGAGGGTAATGTGTTGGTAATTAAAGTAATCGTCATAATTATAAAGTATAGGCAATACAAATAAAAATTTATTATTAAAACATTGAAATTAACATCTACTGCTAGAGTGTAATTATAATTATAAATCATATTATACGCGATAGTTGTGTATAAATATTTAATAGGCATATATATATATATATATATGTATATCGGTGTTTTCACTGTTGGTAATTTTATCCCCTATTCCACAGTTAATTTACCTTGTGCAGAAGATATCATCGCATCTTATGAAATATCATTACAATCAATCTTTTCTGACTCATGTGTTTTATAGTAAGAGAATAAAAAATAAAAATTCAACTTTGAAAAAAAAAATTATTCTTTTATTCAAATAGATAATTATTTAAAAAAAAAGATTTGCTCAACAATTAAATTACATCTCTTAAAAGTAATTTTTACGGTAATAAAATTATTTAATGTTTTTCTAATACTAGAGTTAACAGTTGATTGATTGATGTTAGTAATATTCTTGGATCTTCAACTAATCCAGCACCGACCATTGCTCCAGTAAAAAGCTGAAACGAAAAATTATATCATTACAGTATGAGTGTTTTTGTGTATCGACAAACATAAAGAAAAAGAAGAAGAAAAAAAAAAAGGTACCTGTTGCGTAAGAAGTTCGGCTAATTTCGGATCACTCGTACTTAAATGATTTAATTTTTTAATAATAGGATGATTGACGTTTATTTCAAATCTGGGTCTTAGTAAACTGTATCTCATCTCTTCGCTTAATTTTTGACTTTGTGTACGAATAAAATGTCTTGCGCTAGCCATATCTTGAACGGTAACAACGCAAGGATGATTTTCTAAGCGAGTTGTCGTTTTAACTTCAAAGGCTTTTTTTGAAAGGACACTTTTAATGTAACCAAGTAGCTTGTCAATCTCCTCTTTGTTAATACTCTGAGTTTCTTCCGTTTCAGTGTCCTGGTGCATATCTTTTTCCACTGAAGTTAAAAATTTCATATCATACTGACCCAATTGCATCAAAACTAATTCATCGTAAGGCTCGTAGCAAAACAAAACTTGAAAATCGCGTTTCTTAAAAGATTCATAGTAAGGTGACTGTTGAGCCAATTCGCGATTAGGCGCTGCAAGATAGTATATATCCTTTTGATTTTCCTTTAAATTTTGACAGTATTCAGGTAAACTGATGACCTCGCCTGGAGGTTTTGATGAACATTCAAATCGCAACAGTTTAGCAATAGATTCCTTCTCTGACTGTTGATTCGAAGAAACAATTCCTTCTTTTAAAAATAACCCGTAATCATTATAAAATTCATTGTACTCTTTAGGGTCTTTTTTTGCTTTATCATAAAGAAATTTAAGAACCTTGGTTGTCAAGACATCGCGTAATTTGGTTATCAGTGCGCTGTTTTGCAATAACTCACGACTTAAATTAAGTGGAATATCTTCAGAATCGACAACTCCTTTGACAAATCTCAACCATTTCGGCAATAAATTATCTGCTTTACTCTTAATAAGTACTTTACGGCTGTAAAGAGCCACGCCAACTGAAGTATCACGGCTCATTTCAAAAAGTCCGGGCTTGTCATCAGGAAAATATAAAAGCGCACGAATACTCAGAGGGACATCTGTGGTATAGTGAAGAATAAATCGCGGAGCGTCAAATGAGTTTGATATAAATCGATAAAAATCACTGTGCTGCTGAGCAGTTACTTGTTTCGGATCCAACATCCAAAGTGGTTCAATAACATTAATTCGTTTTCCATTTACAAAAATTGGACTACCGACAAAATTACTGTACTTTTTAATAATTGTATTTAAACTCGACTCATCACTAAATTCACGACAGTCTGACTTTAAGTGAATTATTATTTTTGTTCCAGGTTGAACACCTTCCGCTTCAGATATTTCATAAGATCCCGTTCTAAAGTAAAAACAAAAGTATAATTAGTAATTTTTATTGTAATAGTAATTAGATAATTATATAATTAGGTAATTATCTACCCATCGGATGACCAATGAAGCCCTTTAGCATCTTTATTGTAAGATTTTGTAAACACTTGAACTTTATCAGCAACCATAAATGCACTGTAAAATCCTACACCAAACTGACCAATTATTTTAGCAGAATCATTAGACTGTTGTTTATCTTTTAATTCACTGAGAAATGCCTAAAAGTAATAAATTATTTAAACAAATAAATAAAATTAATTATTTTGATGAATAAATAGATTACCTTTGAGCCGGAACGCGCAATTGTACCTAAATTCGAAATTAATTCTTCTCTAGTCATTCCAACACCAGTGTCTTGAATAATCAAGGTACGATTTTGCTTATTAGTTGCAATATGAATTTCTAATTCACGATCTCCACCTTCTTCACTAGACAAATTTTTACTCAATCTTAAATAGCGTAATTTTTCTAAAGCATCACTGGCATTTGATATCAATTCGCGTATGAAAACCTATATTTATTTATTAAATAAATTTAATATATAATTATTGAAAAAAAAAAAAAGAAAAAAAAATAGCTTACTTCTTTATCGGAGTATAAAGATTTAGCAACGATTTCAAGCAGCATACGAGTTTCAGATTGAAATTCGTGTTTTGCTCCATCACCTAAAAAACGACAACTCCTATTAGTTTAGTTGTTAAAAAAAATAAAATTTTTTGTATTTTAAAAAATTAACCTGTAGGTTTTTCAATGTCTCGTACGATGTTATGATAACTTTCTTGAGCTGGATTTTCAGCCGTTTGCGATGACAACAATCGCACATTACAACCAGTAGGAGCTAAAACACATAACCTCAATTTATAATTTTAAAAACTTGATAAATATTAAAAATTTATAATATTTTAAATACGAACCTTGAGCGTTTAAATATAATTGTGGCTTAATGTACTTAAAACTTTGGTAGTTTTGTAATATTCTTGTAAATTGAGCAGCGTGTCTAAGTCGATTGAATACCGCCATGTTTAACTACTAAAAGCATTGCTATATAAACATGGCGGTATTCAATCGACTTAGACACGCTGCTCAATTTACAAGAATATTACAAAACTACCAAAGTTTTAAGTACATTAAGCCACAATTATATTTAAACGCTCAAGGTTCGTATTTAAAATATTATAAATTTTTAATATTTATCAAGTTTTTAAAATTATAAATTGAGGTTATGTGTTTTAGCTCCTACTGGTTGTAATGTGCGATTGTTGTCATCGCAAACGGCTGAAAATCCAGCTCAAGAAAGTTATCATAACATCGTACGAGACATTGAAAAACCTACAGGTTAATTTTTTAAAATACAAAAAATTTTATTTTTTTTAACAACTAAACTAATAGGAGTTGTCGTTTTTTAGGTGATGGAGCAAAACACGAATTTCAATCTGAAACTCGTATGCTGCTTGAAATCGTTGCTAAATCTTTATACTCCGATAAAGAAGTAAGCTATTTTTTTTTCTTTTTTTTTTTTTCAATAATTATATATTAAATTTATTTAATAAATAAATATAGGTTTTCATACGCGAATTGATATCAAATGCCAGTGATGCTTTAGAAAAATTACGCTATTTAAGATTGAGTAAAAATTTGTCTAGTGAAGAAGGTGGAGATCGTGAATTAGAAATTCATATTGCAACTAATAAGCAAAATCGTACCTTGATTATTCAAGACACTGGTGTTGGAATGACTAGAGAAGAATTAATTTCGAATTTAGGTACAATTGCGCGTTCCGGCTCAAAGGTAATCTATTTCCGGCCTTGGGCGCAGCCCAAGGCCCCTAAAACACCTCGACGAAATGGCCGAACCCTGGGATTTTCCACCTCGACGAAATGGCCAAACCCTGTGATTTTCCATCTCCACAAAATATCTCCCAGATATGGCGAAGCCATATCTGCCGAAAAGTGCCCACCATATCGCCGACTATTTCCGGCCTTGGGCGCAGCCCAAGGCCCCAAAACACCTCGACGAAATGGCCGAGCCCTGTGATTTTCCACCTCCACATACTATCTCCCAGATATGGCGAAGCCATATCTGCCGAAAAGTGCCCACCATTTCGCCGAGTATTTCCGGCCTTGGGCGCAGCCCAAGGCCCCAAAACACCTCGACGAAATGGCCGAGCCCTGTGATTTTCCACCTCCTTAAAATATCTCCCAGATATGGCGAAGCCATATCTGCCGAAAAGTGCCCACCATTTCGCCGAGTATTTCCGGCCTTGGGCGCAGCCCAAGGCCCCAAAACACCTCGACGAAATGGCCGAGCCCTGTGATTTTCCACCTCCTTAAAATATCTCCCAGATATGGCGAAGCCATATCTGCCGAAAAGTGCCCACCATTTCGCCGAGTATTTCCGGCCTTGGGCGCAGCCCAAGGCCCCTAAAAAACCTCGACGAAATGGCCGAACCCTGTGATTTTCCACCTTCTTAAAATATTTCCCAGATATGGCGAAGCCATATCTGCCGAAAAGTGCCCACCATTTCGCCGAGTATTTCCGGCCTTGGGCGCAGCCCAAGGCCCCAAAACACCTCGACGAAATGGCCGAGCCCTGTGATTTTCCACCTCCTTAAAATATCTCCCAGATATGGCGAAGCCATATCTGCCGAAAAGTGCCCACCATTTCGCCGAGTATTTCCGGCCTTGGGCGCAGCCCAAGGCCCCAAAACACCTCGACGAAATGGCCGAGCCCTGTGATTTTCCACCTCCTTAAAATATCTCCCAGATATGGCGAAGCCATATCTGCCGAAAAGTGCCCACCATTTCGCCGAGTATTTCCGGCCTTGGGCGCAGCCCAAGGCCCCAAAACACCTCGACGAAATGGCCGAGCCCTGTGATTTTCCACCTCCTTAAAATATCTCCCAGATATGGCGAAGCCATATCTGCCGAAAAGTGCCCACCATTTCGCCGAGTATTTCCGGCCTTGGGCGCAGCCCAAGGCCCCAAAACACCTCGACGAAATGGCCGAGCCCTGTGATTTTCCACCTCCTTAAAATATCTCCCAGATATGGCGAAGCCATATCTGCCGAAAAGTGCCCACCATTTCGCCGAGTATTTCCGGCCTTGGGCGCAGCCCAAGGCCCCAAAACACCTCGACGAAATGGCCGAGCCCTGTGATTTTCCACCTCCTTAAAATATCTCCCAGATATGGCGAAGCCATATCTGCCGAAAAGTGCCCACCATTTCGCCGAGTATTTCCGGCCTTGGGCGCAGCCCAAGGCCCCAAAACACCTCGACGAAATGGCCGAGCCCTGTGATTTTCCACCTCCTTAAAATATCTCCCAGATATGGCGAAGCCATATCTGCCGAAAAGTGCCCACCATTTCGCCGAGTATTTCCGGCCTTGGGCGCAGCCCAAGGCCCCAAAACACCTCGACGAAATGGCCGAGCCCTGTGATTTTCCACCTCCTTAAAATATCTCCCAGATATGGCGAAGCCATATCTGCCGAAAAGTGCCCACCATTTCGCCGAGTATTTCCGGCCTTGGGCGCAGCCCAAGGCCCCAAAACACCTCGACGAAATGGCCGAGCCCTGTGATTTTCCACCTCCTTAAAATATCTCCCAGATATGGCGAAGCCATATCTGCCGAAAAGTGCCCACCATTTCGCCGAGTATTTCCGGCCTTGGGCGCAGCCCAAGGCCCCAAAACACCTCGACGAAATGGCCGAGCCCTGTGATTTTCCACCTCCTTAAAATATCTCCCAGATATGGCGAAGCCATATCTGCCGAAAAGTGCCCACCATTTCGCCGAGTATTTCCGGCCTTGGGCGCAGCCCAAGGCCCCAAAACACCTCGACGAAATGGCCGAGCCCTGTGATTTTCCACCTCCTTAAAATATCTCCCAGATATGGCGAAGCCATATCTGCCGAAAAGTGCCCACCATTTCGCCGAGTATTTCCGGCCTTGGGCGCAGCCCAAGGCCCCAAAACACCTCGACGAAATGGCCGAGCCCTGTGATTTTCCACCTCCTTAAAATATCTCCCAGATATGGCGAAGCCATATCTGCCGAAAAGTGCCCACCATTTCGCCGAGTATTTCCGGCCTTGGGCGCAGCCCAAGGCCCCAAAACACCTCGACGAAATGGCCGAGCCCTGTGATTTTCCACCTCCTTAAAATATCTCCCAGATATGGCGAAGCCATATCTGCCGAAAAGTGCCCACCATTTCGCCGAGTATTTCCGGCCTTGGGCGCAGCCCAAGGCCCCAAAACACCTCGACGAAATGGCCGAGCCCTGTGATTTTCCACCTCCTTAAAATATCTCCCAGATATGGCGAAGCCATATCTGCCGAAAAGTGCCCACCATTTCGCCGAGTATTTCCGGCCTTGGGCGCAGCCCAAGGCCCCAAAACACCTCGACGAAATGGCCGAGCCCTGTGATTTTCCACCTCCTTAAAATATCTCCCAGATATGGCGAAGCCATATCTGCCGAAAAGTGCCCACCATTTCGCCGAGTATTTCCGGCCTTGGGCGCAGCCCAAGGCCCCAAAACACCTCGACGAAATGGCCGAGCCCTGTGATTTTCCACCTCCTTAAAATATCTCCCAGATATGGCGAAGCCATATCTGCCGAAAAGTGCCCACCATTTCGCCGAGTATTTCCGGCCTTGGGCGCAGCCCAAGGCCCCAAAACACCTCGACGAAATGGCCGAGCCCTGTGATTTTCCACCTCCTTAAAATATCTCCCAGATATGGCGAAGCCATATCTGCCGAAAAGTGCCCACCATTTCGCCGAGTATTTCCGGCCTTGGGCGCAGCCCAAGGCCCCAAAACACCTCGACGAAATGGCCGAGCCCTGTGATTTTCCACCTCCTTAAAATATCTCCCAGATATGGCGAAGCCATATCTGCCGAAAAGTGCCCACCATTTCGCCGAGTATTTCCGGCCTTGGGCGCAGCCCAAGGCCCCAAAACACCTCGACGAAATGGCCGAGCCCTGTGATTTTCCACCTCCTTAAAATATCTCCCAGATATGGCGAAGCCATATCTGCCGAAAAGTGCCCACCATTTCGCCGAGTATTTCCGGCCTTGGGCGCAGCCCAAGGCCCCAAAACACCTCGACGAAATGGCCGAGCCCTGTGATTTTCCACCTCCTTAAAATATCTCCCAGATATGGCGAAGCCATATCTGCCGAAAAGTGCCCACCATTTCGCCGAGTATTTCCGGCCTTGGGCGCAGCCCAAGGCCCCAAAACACCTCGACGAAATGGCCGAGCCCTGTGATTTTCCACCTCCTTAAAATATCTCCCAGATATGGCGAAGCCATATCTGCCGAAAAGTGCCCACCATTTCGCCGAGTATTTCCGGCCTTGGGCGCAGCCCAAGGCCCCAAAACACCTCGACGAAATGGCCGAGCCCTGTGATTTTCCACCTCCTTAAAATATCTCCCAGATATGGCGAAGCCATATCTGCCGAAAAGTGCCCACCATTTCGCCGAGTATTTCCGGCCTTGGGCGCAGCCCAAGGCCCCAAAACACCTCGACGAAATGGCCGAGCCCTGTGATTTTCCACCTCCTTAAAATATCTCCCAGATATGGCGAAGCCATATCTGCCGAAAAGTGCCCACCATTTCGCCGAGTATTTCCGGCCTTGGGCGCAGCCCAAGGCCCCAAAACACCTCGACGAAATGGCCGAGCCCTGTGATTTTCCACCTCCTTAAAATATCAAAGATGAGATACGTGAATTGCAAATTCAAACATCGCTTTCATTTATTGAGTTGAAAAAATTGAATCGTATGGAAAAATTCAGGACAAAATTTGCACGAGATTCTTTGGCTGATGCTAAAAGTGAAGTGGACAGCCGTCATTTACAATTACAAAATTTATTATACGAAGTTATGCATTTGAAAAAAGAAGTTGTCAAGTGTTTACAATTCAAGTAAGTTTTGTTATTAATTATAATAAATATAAAATTTATTAAAATTTTTTTTAGATCAAAAGACGAGTTAATAGAACTTGTACCTGAGGAAAAATTCTATAAAGAAGCACCAGAAAGCCTGAGCCAGCCGGAAATAACTAAAAATGATGATCACAAACTTCGTTTAGCTCGATTAGAGTGGGAATTGACTCAAAGAAAACAATTGTCCTTGCTGTGTGATGAATTAACTGACAATAAAAAAACGGTTGCCGAAAGTATTGAAACTAAACAGCAGCGACTGGACAATTTAGGACCACAATTACGGTCAATACTTGAAGCAAGTAAACCTCTGCAAGATAGTTTGGGTCTTCCGCTTGATAAAATTCACCAAGAACATCAGCGAGCGAGATTATTACCGTCTCCGTTGTACGTACTTTATGTAAAAGCCACAGCATATCGTGACGCATATGACTCGAGTTTGATTGTCAGTGTTGAAGGTGACGATGAGGACGCTAAGAGGATAAATAATAACGAGGGTACTCAAGAATCAGACTCGGATGTTGAAGGACAATTAGAGACACCACCTGATGATATTCCGGTTCATAAAAAACGACATCATCGTATTTCACGTGAAGCTAGAGAGGAAGAAAAAAAATTAAAAATTCTTCACAAACATCCACTTGCTGTTAAAATAATAATAACTATTAATTCTGATACTAAAATGATATTAAATTTTTTTTACTTAACTTTCTTAAAAGTAATTACTGTTGAATCACATCTGGACAATATTAATAATGACAACGTAATAGTGGTGACTGACGATAATAATATATTAAATTCCGAGTGTATTCTTCGTGAGCTGTATCCCCAAGATACCGGTACAGAAAGTCCTAATCCAGCAAATAATTATCAATTGAAACGTTATCATTTGCCGGAATTTTCTTCATTGGGTCTTGGTATTCCTTACAAGTGGGCTCAAAGAATGGCTGGTCTTAATTTTATTACTGGTTATATTATTAATTCATCTGATGAGCATATGACTCGTCAAAAAACAATTTCACAAAATAGTATTGAAAGTATATTTAAAGAAATAAAACGTCGTGTAAGAGCTCGATTGGATTTGTCTAGTGAAATACGTTTACTCGAATCAGGTAACATTGCACTGTCTGGTGACATTGGTGACTCCTCAATTAATCCTCAAAAAATTTCAACTTGTCTCAATAAATTTACCTCAATATCCTGGAAAAATTATTCTACTTATCCAGATACTCAAAATATTATTAAAAACAATTTAGTATCATCTTCAGATAGTTATTATGAAGCTGTATTACGCCATGATGATCGTAAGTAAAATTTATATTATTGATGTCCTTTATTAAAAGTAATTAAAAATAATAATATTAAAATTTATATTTCAGATCAACTTATTGCGCATATTGCAGTAAAGCCAGATTATCCAAAATCATCAGCAATAATAAGTGTAAACATAAATTCCACGAAAATAAGTTGGTCAGCCGATGTTATTCGTGACATTGAACGTGAAATAAATGTTATGTGGGATCATAGTCCACCTACACTGTCAACCCAATTACAGCGACTTAGAATGTGCTTTGATATTTATTTAGAAACTGGAGGTTTAGTACCACGTCAAAAAATATTCTTTCATTCTGTCAAAGGCCGCACACGTGCATGTCCCTACAAATATTTAAATATTGGCGGAGGAATTTTTACTCAACGTTAATTCAAGTATTTTATTACAATACATATAAAAAATAATACATACATAAGATTTAAATATTTACTGTGTCAATAAATGAATAATCAATCAATTAATTTAGCAGTTGCTCGAGTTACTGCCCCAAAGTATGATTTTATATAACGTTTTAATTTATTATTTTCAGCAATCGCTTTACTTAATTGTTTTTTCCGAATATAATTTTCCGCTTTAACGTAATTAAATGCTTTCCAAAAGTTATCTAGAAGATGGTAAGGAGCAATTATTGACAGGTCTTTTGTCACTAAATTAGACTCTTTATCAGTATTATCATCATCATCATCATCATCAGTTTCTTCTGGATTAATCAGTTTTGTACACTTGCCTATCAAAAAGGGCTCAATATTTAAACACAAATTAATTAATAGAGTTACAGTCCGGCTTTTTTCCTCAATCTTTTTCAAATCATCAATTACTTTTCCACTAACAACACTTAATTTTTTTAATTGTATGTTATCGGTAATTTTATCAACACTTGATTTATCTCTCAGCTTAAGAACACGTCTATTAAAAATATCAATTTTTACCTCTAAATCTTTAATAGTTTTATTTCGCGTCTCTGTCAATAAATTTTCTTGATTTTTTAAAATGTCTATAGTTGATGTCAAAAAATTTTCAAGTTGTGGAAAATTAATTGTTTCATTTTTATGTTGTTCATCAAATTTTTTTAAATTTTCATACTGTTCTCTTAGATTTTTAGTTTTATTTTGATAATTAGCAATTGTTTGTTTCAATTTAAACCATAGTTTAGAAATGTTTTCTCCAGTTGTTTTTCGAATTTCATCAATATCTTTAATTTTCTGAAATAAAATACCAATAATAATAAGAATTCTTATAATTTGTTTGTTTATTTAATATTAACAAAATTAAATTACTTACTGTAAATTCAATATTGTAGGTATTGATAGCATTTCTTGTCATAGTTTCCACTAGTTTATCATTTATTAAATAATTTTCCGTATAAATAACAGTTTCTAAATGTTTACAACTATAAATTAATTCTCGTTTCGCTTCGCCCATTTCATTAAACTCTCCAATTTTTATCAACATTAGATATTTGATATAATTATTATGTAAGCCCTCGAGTCTTTTTCTATGACTATTAATCAATTTATCAATCATTAGGATATGTACTTGTTGAAGACGACGATGATTAACATCTGAATTTTCCAATTCACTGTAAAGTCTATCAATTATTGAATTTTTTTTATTAAATGTTTCATCAAAATAATTCCATAGATACTCAACTTGGTCGTACAATTCCCGGGATTTAAATTGCCGTAATTTAAATCTCCATTGTTCATTTATTTTGGCATGATTTAAACGAGAAAATGCCTCCTCACGTTTTAATTTATTTTTAATAAAACCAGCAATAAGCTGCTCTTTTCGTCGTTTAGCTTCTAATTCTACTTCAGCTCGATGCTGAAGATAACGTAATCGTTCTTCTTCACTCATTTTTCCTAATTTTGATCCTTTATTTTTTTTCTTTCCCGGCATTTTTATTAAAATAAACTAATTTTGGTATTTTAATGCTTTTACTATAATTAGTTTACTACATACACTTGACATGTATATTACCACTATAACTAGAGGTAAATGTTTGATCAATATTTACTTAAGTGTACTTAATTTTATTAGTCTTACGATTTTAAATCAATCAAACAAATTTTTTTTTTTTTTTTCACAATTATAAATTTTGGACTTTATTCAAATTATAAATTATATACTTACAAAATTTATGATTTGAATATTTTAAGCAATAAAATATAAGGAGTCTCGAGTAAAATAGTAGCAATATATGCACAAAAGTAAGTCATGAAGGCGATTCCAAGGAACATGGTTTTCTAAAAAAAAAAAAAAATAATTAAAAATAAAATTAAATGAATTTAAGTTAAATTATAATTAAAACTTACAGTTGGAAGAAAGTCTATGTGAATTGCCGATTCAGATTGAAGATAAATAGAATTAATAAGAAGAGGATTTAATAAATAAGCGCAATAACTGAGTCTGCTTAGAGGTATCCATACTTTAAGAGATAGTAATTTATTTATAATACCGGCATTGTTGGTTTGACAGGCGATTAATAACCATGATATACCTATAGCCCATGTAATTCGGCTTACTGCAACATAAACTGCAGTAGTGGCTATTGAAAGATGACGCCCGTAAAGACCAAACAGCGTTAAAATATTACACATGCTCCCTATTATCCAAAATAACGACAATATTTTCTGAAAAATATATAAAAAACATAACAATTATCTATATATAATATAAATTATTATTTTGATACTCACTCGTTTAAGAATTAATTTACCATTGAGCCTTGTTAAAATATATCCAGCAATAATTCCTATTAAGTAAGGGCCAATTCTCATCCAAGGAGGTGAATATACGACATCCATTAGATTCCATAATTGATCTAACCTACGAATATCTCTTATTAATAATATATATTTATAATAATTTAAATAAAATAAAATAAATATAATTACATGGTCGTATACTTGTATGCTGAAGATATTATACCATTGATTACCATTGAAATAATTAAAAAACTAATCAAAGCTCCAGCAGCTATTTTAAAATACCTAAAATTTTTTTATTATTATATTAATTGAAATAAAATTTTGTTGGAGATAACATAATATACTTACAAGTCTGATAAAATAAGTAAAAAAGTTCCAATAATATAAAATTGCATCTCGTTTGATAAATACCAGCTCCAAGACAAGCACTTAAATTAAAAATAAATCTATTTATTAAATTAACAAAGTATTATTTAAATAAAATAATTT
>JZSA01003810.1:0-18839 GCA_000956155.1 Cotesia vestalis | reverse complement strand
TTTTTTTTTTTTTTTTTTAAATAAATAACCTACCTGAGGGTCTGAGCAGCAACGGAGATAAACGAGGAGGCGCGGGGAGTTTCGGGCCGATGAAGAGGATCTGGGGAAGAGACAGCTCGGGCTTGGTCGGCCAGTCGCAATACCGTTGAACTTGGCTGGTTCTCGATACAATCACAAGTTTTAGAAATATTGCGCCAGGTCGACTGCCCGATTCGCGGAGGAGGTCTTTTAAATCCTCCACCCGCTGTTGTGAAACTATCTCGGTTAGAATGATGATGATGGTGATGATGATGATGATGATAAGTACCGTTGACATTTACCGAGCCAACTGTACTACTCAGGGATCTAATCGACTCGATGGGTATTGATGGAGACGGAGTCCAGAAACGTTTTGGGGTCGATGATTCTGAACCCAATCGGGATAACTTGGATAACTGGGACAAAGGTGACGAGGGCGTTAAATACATCGAGCTCGGGGGATTATTATTTACAGGGTAGGGCTCATTTTGAGAGAGGGTTGGGAGCCGTGGTGCCCATACCGGCCAAGAGGGTGACCTATAATAATTAACACAAAAAATATTTTCATGCAAAATTATAATAAATTTATAATTATTATTTTATTAATTACGATAAAAATTAAAAATTAAATTAAAATAAAATTAAATTGATTAAAAATAGGAAAAAAAAAAAAAAAAAACAACCCTAGCAGAGGGAATGTCCTTAGAGCTGATGATGACTTATTAGTAGATGATTCCTAGTGTTAAATTATTTATTTAATCAATATTCTCAGATTAAATTAGATTAAAATTTCAAATCTTTCAAGTATTTAATCTGAGGTTATCAACGAATGTTTAAATTTTTAGATTATTAATTACTATAAAATATCAATAAATTACCTAATGTGTCCACTATCACCACTGCTGCTTTGTCTACTGTGCTGACTATGAGAATTCAAAGAACCATATCCCGAGCCTTTGCTCAATTGACTTGTGTTGCTTGAATTTCTCGAGTGCCCCGACTCGGTGTGAACTTCAGTCAATACTTCTGGAGGCAATGCCGAAGGTACCACTTCATTGAGCGTCATTGGATCATAAGATTCCGTACCACTGAGCAATTCTATTTAAATAAACAAAAAAAAAATTAATAAAAAAACAATAATAATAATAAAAATAATAATAATAATAACCTGAAGAAAAGAGTGCGGGCCTCTTTTTAGGAAGACTACCAAACCCACTGCTGGCGCTTGCTGTACTCCCAGCAAGAGAACCACTCGATACATAGTCCTCACGATTACATCTGTCGCTTACAATAACTTCATCGGTAATACTCGGGACACCAGGAGCCCCCGGGACTGCAAGCTGAGTTTGTTTTGGCGACGGTGAAGGTCTTTAACAATTAATATATTAAAAATGATGATTTTTATACTTAACTTTAATCAAATAATTAATAATAATTACACTTTGAAAAGAATGTCTCCTGAGAGCATGTTCATTTTAATAGCGACTCTCAGCATCGAATTATCTTGACGATGTCGCGTATCATAACCCTCGAGTAAACACCTACGTCGACACAGTCCAGCTCCAGCAAATTCTGCAAGATTTAAATCAGTGAATCCTAATTTCTGGAATGATCGTCCTCCTTTAAGTTCCTGTAAAAATCATATTTTATCATATATATATATATTTTTTTTTTTCTTTTTCCTCTTGACTTGTACAATAATAATATTAACGAAATTATTATTTTTTTAAGGTAATTAAATGGAAGCCAGAACCGCACTGCGACAGGACATTTATCTTAAACTATTTTAAATAATCACAGAAAAGGTTATCGTTCAAGGATTTTACCCCTGTAATACTTGTAATATTATTTTTATTTGTCACAATTAATCAATGATGATTACTTTTCTCAACAGCAAGTTCATTGCTCTGTTTACTTTTTATTTAACAAACAATTTTACTACCGCTTTCAAATTTATCATTTCCGTGTCGATTTATCTATTATTAAAAAAAAAAAAAATAAATGCGGATATATCAAGTATAAAATTTATCTTTATTGTTTGAATCTTTTTTTAGCTTCCGTAAATTCCAGAGCTGGATGAGCGTCATCACATAGATTTTGGCTATTGGCCAACAAACGTGGGTGGTATTTTAAACCGGGAATAAAAGTGACGGTTGTTTATAATACTAATTATAATTATAATTATGAAAATAAAATTAATTTATAATTTATGATAAAAAGAGAAAGCTCACCTGGTGGAATGATCTACAAAGGATCCACTGTCCGTTAACCGCATCTTTGCAAACAGTACTGCGTTTACAAAAGGCACAGCGGTAAGCTCTTCAAGGACAAGTTCTACCGAAAATTTGTACTTTTTTTTCTTCATCATGAAGGCCATTTCACAAATACCCTTCCACACTTGATCACTTTATTTAACTAAACTTTATTTTTATGGAACTAGTGTAATAATTCTATTATAGATAGATATATTATATATATATATGTAGATATATTGTGGGAAAGAGAGAGTAAGAGAGTGAGAGAAAAAGAGAATATCACCAATAAAATTATTATCTCCACATCCTGTGGGGTTTAGTCTTTTGTGCTGCTGGACATTGTCAATCTGAAAAAATAAATACTTGTTAATTTTATAAATATTTAAACAGTAAGCTTAAAAAGGAAAGGGGGCTTTTTCACCTATTATACACAATGTATGTATATATATTACGCCCACGGTGGTTATTTGTTTTATCTGATTCTGTGACGTAAAAAATTATCGATTTTCAAGGACCTTTTTATGGGGGCTGTTAATTTAACCCTCGGTTATTTATTAATTATTATTTATTTTTTTTTATTAATTCAATTTTTGTTATGAAAATAAAAAATAATAGTAAATTGACAGACAATTTATGGATAAAATGAAAAATAAAAAAAAATAAAACAGCTGGGAGATAACCTCTTGGATCAATATATAATTTAAATTTTCCCGCGCTCTTGTATTATCAATGTAAAAAAAAAAAAATAATAATAATTAATAAATACCACGAGCTGTTTAATACGCATTTTGCGTGCTCGTGCTCGATAAATAATAAGCTTCTTTCAAAGCTCACTGATAAAGACACACAGCCATTACGTCGAAGCTTATTGATGATGATAAAAAAAAGAAAAAGAAAAAGAAAAAAAAAATTAGAGCAAAAAAATGAAAAGCTCACCGTTTTGTCACAAATTCATTGTCATAAGTATTTTTATTTTATACGGAAGATAATACTTTGTTTATGTTTATTAATTTTTATTTAAATAATTAATTTGTGTTATTTTTTATTTAGCTGTCACGCGCAATGACTAATTAAAATAATAATAAAAGTAGCCTGGCCGCTTGTAATGTCACGACTGTAATCCTGTTCGTCTCCCTCCTTTTCTTTCACGCATTTATGTAAAATTTACAACTACAAGCAAACTTACTTTAATTGTGCCTTTTCCCCGCTAGAGTGCGCTCAGATAGGTTTTTGTACGTTGCGCCATCTGTTGAAAAAATTCAAACTATTTTTAAACGATTAAATAAAAACTATTTATATCTCTAATTAAAAGGAAAAAAAAAAAAAAAAAAAAAACATAAAAAGAAAAAGCTTCATAAAAAGTCACCGATAAAAACGAAAATAAAATCACCGCAGCATCAAGTTATCGTGGAAGTTCACCAGGAAGAGCCTGAGGAAGATATAATAACAGATTTTTTATGTTTATGCAATGATTGTTGTACTTGTCGAAATTCTGAGAGACACAGCGATAATTCAAAGTACAATCCCGAGGACTACCAACAGCCAAATAATACAAATAATATTGATTTGGTCAGTACTACGTCTGTCAGCGATGATTCTTCTTATTTTTCTGATATTCCTGGCCAAACTACCAACAGACCAACAACTTGTTTGACATCTAGAAGTAAAAATACCCAGATAACTCAGAGAACTCCTTTGACTGTAAATAAATCGAGCAATCTTGTGGAGAGGATCATTAATGTTGAAGGAGAAATTAATGCTCAAGATGCTGCTCAGCAGGTTCTTCAAGAACCTTCTTCTCATAAAATTGATGAGAATAAATTCAGACGTCGAGGGGCTGATGCTTTGCTTAGGGAAAAAGTTAAACGCGATTATAATAATTTGATAAAGAATCTCGACACTTTGTCTAGAAAAGAAAGAAAATTAAAGGCTTCGAAAATTGATTCTGAGACACGGAAATCTCAGGAGTATCGAGAGCGAGATCTAGGAAAAGTTCAAGCTGAGCTGAGAAACAAGAGAGTTGAAAAAGCAAGACAAAAACTTATAGATCGTGATTTTTACGATATTCTTACGGTAAGTCAAGAAGACAAAAATCAATTACCTGAAAGAATAATTACTTTGCCGCGGAAAGAAACTCTTAAATCACCGGTTCAACAAGCTACTGCTTGGGATAGTAATCAACCAGAAAAAGACGAGCCTCACGTGATTTCAACGATAGAAATGAGAAATCAACAAGAGATCGAAGTAGAACAAAATTTAACGCGTGATGAACAAATTTTAGAAATGTTGAAAAAAGTCGAGAGGCAAAAAAAATTATTGCTCCAAGAATTTGGAAATTGTTTGCCAAATGAAATATTTGACGCAAGCATAACTCCATTATTTAACAACAACATAACCACCAATCAGAGCAAAATTCAGGAGCCTGAACTACCAGCTACAGTGTCACAAGCAAGACAATTATCACCAGAAATAAAAGTTATTAATTTGTCAAATGTCTCTGACAATGGAAGAAGAATAAAATTACGAAAAGAAAAAAGCAATAAAAATAAAAGTGAAATAGCGGTTCAGACATCGAGAACCGAAGAGGAAGGCAAGGACAAGAGTGTTCAAGTCGAAATGTCTCCAGACAGAGGATCCAGACTTTTAAATATCCAAGATACGGTTAACAAGTCGGATAAATTGGATTACCTTGAGCCAGTGGTTACGATAATAACTCACCCAGACGTAGCTACTCCAACAACTGAGAGGTCGCGTCGTAGCATTGTTATAAATGTTGGAAATGGCAAGATCCAAGTTACTTCACCCTCAAAAAACAACGAGCAAGTACGATCAACAGTAGTAGAACCCTCAATATCGGTTCCAGCTGCTAGAGAAAATAAAGAAAATAGAGAAGATAGTCTTTTTTCAAATGCTCCAACATCTCTGGAAAATAATCAAACTCAGGTGCAGTCTACAACAAAAAGCACCAAGTACGAACAAAGTCCGAATCTTTTTAATGAAAACTTCTCCCATAGTTCTTCGTCGTATGCGAGTTTAGGAGCGATAAAGCCTACCTCGAATTCTTCTATTTTTAGCAACATTACGTCGATTCTTGAGCTGTTGGATTCATCGGAAAATAACTCTGTAGCTAGAAGATTAGCACGGTTCAATGTATCGCCGGCATCAACACCAGAAACTCCATCGCCGAGAATAATAAATATGCGATCAAACAGACCCTGTCCTGAACGAATTGCTAAAATTTTAGAATTTACAGGACTGAGCGAAAAGACGGATACCAATACCGATACCGACAATGATGATGATGATGATGATGATACCTTAACGTCGCAGAATCATAACAATAATTATAACAAAGCAAGATATTACCTCGAAGATAGATTATCGCAAGAGCAAGAACAAGTTGGTGAACAGTCGCAACTCGATCAACAGCAGCAGCAGCAGCAGCAGCAGAACCAGTGCATTGAAAAAATCCAAGTTATTGATGCTCTCCTGAATCAACACCGAAATGATAGTAATAAAAATACTCCGACTAATTTGGACAGTATCAATCAGTTGATAAAGACGGTTGATGATCTTCGTCTTCAATACAGCCCTACAGCTTGTAAAACTACTCAAAATGAATTAAATCCTGTTAAAGATTCTATTCCAGATAATAATAATTTCAATAAAAGTAAAACACCGGCTGTTAAATTATCGAAAAATAAACCGAGAATAATAGCTGAGGAAGTGGCTAATATGGACATTGAAGGTTGGAGAGAAAAGCATGGCCTGAAAAAACCTAATCTTGTTTCCAATGATGAGGTAGTTGCTAAATTGTCTGAGGAAATTTTAGAGCAGAGTAAAAAAGTCAAAGGGTTTGAGAAAAAAATTAAAACAAAGACTGAAAAGGTAATTATATATTATATATTATATATATATAATTTTTATTTTTTTTAAATTAATTGTTTATTTTTCAGGTAAAACATTCTACAAAAGATAAAGACATACTACCAGTTATTACATTGGACGATGATAATTATATTGAATCACACACCAGGTACGTTTTATTCTAGTATTATTATTATTATTAAATTTATAATTAAAATTAATTATTAATATAAAAAAAAAATTCTAGAGCTCCGACAAAAGTATTAAATCCTGAAAATTTATCAACAATTGAAGAATTGGATACTCCTGACACAGGAAATCAAAGCCAATGGAGTGTAAGGAGTCCTGGAAAATTAAAAAAAGTTTTAACGCCTGAAACTCGCGTTGTTATTGGTAATGAATTGAATAGTAAAAATAATATTGGAATTTCCGTAAATTTAGGTGAATCGATCAAAGACGGTGAGAAAAAATTAAAAAATACGATTCCAGAAAAGTCTGATGAAAATATTGAGTCTTCTGTGTCTTCTCTGGGTATCCTCAGTATCCAATCTAATGTACTTTTGACTGAAGAAGATAAACAAAAAGAGGACAAACCACTGGTACAATTTTCAGATAATCTAAATAAAAAATCAATCGAGTCACTTTTAATTAATTGTAGCGCAAGAAATTCCGTTGAACTAATCACTAATATTAACAGTGATAAAATAATTTCGACAAGTAGTGGAAATAGTTTGTCAGGTTTTTCCGGTTTCTCTGGTATTTCTGACATAATAAGCACTCCAGTGTCAGACACAACGCCAATTGATGTGGAATCGCCTCCTGAAAAAATGGAAGACTACTTGAAGCGCATAGGACTCGCTTCGTTAATTCCAATGGTTCGAAAAACTCGTCAAGCTAGTGCACTAAGTTCATCCTCTAATTCTGATATAACAATTGCCATAAAACGGGTAAAATCTCCGATTAAAAAATCACTTTCTATTGTTAACAATGGAACAACGACCAACTGGACTCTGCCCGGATTCAGCGACGTTTCATCAATTTCTATTAAAGAAACCACCACAAATAAAAGTACTGAAAAAACTGTATTGATGAAAGCACGTACATCAACTCCAAACATTCCTAATTATTATTCCATGAGCGAAAAGTCAAGTTTGACGACAACAACAACAAGCACTACTTCTACCACCGGTGGTAGAAGTAGTGCTTGTTGTTGTTGTCGTCAAACTTGACTTTTCGCTCATGGAATAATAATTAGGAATGTTTGGAGTTGATGTACGTGCTTTCATCAATACAGTTTTTTCAGTACTTTTATTTGTGGTGGTTTCTTTAATAGAAATTGATGAAACGTCGCTGAATCCGGGCAGAGTCCAGTTGGTCGTTGTTCCATTGTTAACAATAGAAAGTGATTTTTTAATCGGAGATTTTACCCGTTTTATGGCAATTGTTATATCAGAATTAGAGGATGAACTTAGTGCACTAGCTTGACGAGTTTTTCGAACCATTGGAATTAACGAAGCGAGTCCTATGCGCTTCAAGTAGTCTTCCATTTTTTCAGGAGGCGATTCCACATCAATTGGCGTGGTGTCTGACACTGGAGTGCTTATTATGTCAGAAATACCAGAGAAACCGGAAAAACCTGACAAACTATTTCCACTACTTGTCGAAATTATTTTATCACTGTTAATATTAGTGATTAGTTCAACGGAATTTCTTGCGCTACAATTAATTAAAAGTGACTCGATTGATTTTTTATTTAGATTATCTGAAAATTGTACCAGTGGTTTGTCCTCTTTTTGTTGTTGTTGTTATTATTATTATCTAAAGCGAAGGAGTATTTTAGTAGTCAGTAGAGGTAGCGTCAACCATATTCGTTAGTTTCGTTACCATTACCAAGTAATCTCTTTCATCATCAAAATCATTAAAACGCGTCTCTCTGCGTTTTGTTTAATTACTCGAACAAAGTGAGTATCAATGTTGTCTGGCAATGGTGTGTAAAGAGAACGTCGTGTCATGGTTTGGAAACTTGTCCAGGTAAATTTCATAACCCCAATTTTTATTTATTTTTTAAAATCTCAAACAATAATAATAATAATTTATATTTATATTTTTAGTTATAAGAGGATCGACATAATGTGCACATTGTTAAATATGTGCCTGCCATTTGAAGTTCGATACCTCGGTACGTGTATCGAAGATCGGGGAAAACGCGACTACAATGATTTGCGTGACACCGAGCATCACGCAAATAATGTTGCAGATTTGGCGGAACTCGCTAAATCTGGAGGTGTCACTGACACTAGAATTCGTCGAAAGCTTGTTTTGTACGTAGCCCTTCTTCACGGATGCAATTATGATTGTGCCACAGCTTTTTACAAAAGTCTGGCAAACTTTGACACCCAGGAGTTGGCTAATTTATTGGCTGCAGCTGGCCAGGATGAACAATCCCTTGAAGAATTGATACTATTGTACACGATGGCGCTCAACCATCCGGCTTTTACTTACGAGCAAAAGGCTATTTTTGGTAATATTTTTTTAAAACTTCAGGAGGAAGAGGAATCCAGAATTATCAACAATATTAAACACCAACCAGTCAATGTCCAAGGAATGGAACTTCAAACAGGTATAATAATAATAATAATAATAATAATAAAAAATAAATAAATGGTCATTATTATTATTATTAATAATATTAATTTTTTTTTTTTTTAGGTAATTGTATAATGCCACCACCGATTCAACACTACGGTGATATGCAATTTCGTAATCCAATGGTAAGTGGAGTACCACCTGGATTATCGATGCCTCCACCACCTCCAGGGCTTTGTTTGCCACCTGATCAGATGATTAATCCTCAAAATCACACACCTGGTCAGTATCTTCACTTGGGATTCCCAGCGATAAATTCAATGCCCTGGACAGGACAGACACCAATGATGATTGGTAGCAATCATCACCATCATCACCACCACCAGATGATGTACCACACAGTAACACCAGGAGATATGATTGTTTATCCAGCATCACCTCTGGTGAGTCGTCCATCTTCACCGATCCAGCATCCACCACCACCACCACCACCGCCACCGTCTAGATCTCCACCAAGTCGCAATAATTCTCCAAACCGTCGTAGCATGCGAACTTGGTCATCTGCTGAAGAACGTTCCAGTGGAAATATCAATCAAACAAATACTACAACCACCAGCAACAGCAGCAGCAGCAGCAACAGTAATAGTGGTAGTTGTAGTAGTAGTAGTAATATCAATATCAGTAGTTGTAGTAGTACTGTGTCTGCCGCTGGAAGAAATGTTAACGTAAATCTGAATCAAACATCCGTTCCAAGATCTGTTGTTGTTGTTGTTACTTCAGGTACTCTTCAATCGACAACGCCAACATCTGGCACATATTCACGACATAACAGTCTAACTGGTGGTGGTGGTGGTGGTATTTCTTCAACTTGTACGGGGGTTGTTAAAAATCCTCCCAAGTTAAAATCACCCTCGAGTTCAATTTCAGGAAGTACTGGTGTATCTGCCATCACTACAGTAAATAATGATACTCTTCGTGAAACTCTCGGCAAGGAAATGCCCAATTACAAAGCTTGTTTACAAAATTACTCAATGGAAGAGGTAACAAAAAATTATATTAATAATTTTATTAAATCCACAATAATGATAATAAATGACAATTATTATTTATTATTATTATTAAAATTAGATAAGAAGAATTAGTGACGAGGAACTGAGAGAAATAGGCCTGACACCAAATGCAGTAGGTCAACTGAGAAGTATTGTGCGTTCTCAAAGTTTAAATTCGACAAACGGGGCTCAGAGTAATCAAATAATTGCTGACCAAAAAAATAATAAAGTTGAGAGCTTCTCCTTGACAACTGAGCAAACAGCAGATGAGGTTAATTTTTTTCACTAACTAAGTTAAATTGTAAATAAATAATTTTACATGATGATAAATAATTAATAATTAATAATTAATAATTAAGCAGGTGTAATGCACAGCACATGTATTGTGTGTCCCAATTGCAAGCATTGAGATTAGATGCAGACAATAGTCGTCATGGCTCACAAAGCAGCAGCTCAGATAGTTCTACTGGAAGTAGATCACCTCCAGGAACACCACCAGCAGTTCCTTGGCCAGGAAATTCAACATTTATAGCCAGTAGTACAGTTATCAATGAAAATACATCACTATCAACAACAACGACAACAACAACAACAACAGCAACAACATCAACAAATAATAAAGTTGAGAGCTTCTCCTTGACAACTGAGCAAACAGCAGATGAGGTTAATTTTTTTCACTAACTAAGTTAAATTGTAAATAAATAATTTCACATGATGATAAAATTTATTTGATATAAGGTGACACAGCAGCAGCAGCAGCAGCAACAACCCCAATCACAACAACAAGGTCAGGTATCTAATGAATTTTACAACAGTAAATTATCAGGAGGATTGCCATTTTTCCAAGACTTTCATCAATCAATTCATCATCACCATCACCATCATCATCATCACCACAGTCATCTCGCAAATATAACGAGTATAAGACGATATCAGACAATGCAACCGGGACCACCGCCTCCTCTACCGACAATGGACCCGAATCAGCAACTATCTCTATTTCATTCAGCTCCACCGTCAATCTATGCCACTCAAAATCCTTGCTACGCTTGTTTAACAGTACCAGCAGCAGCTGCTGCTACTTCAACTGTTCAAAATCGTTATCCCAGGTATTTCATTGTAATTTTATAAAAATTTTTTTTTTATATAAAATAATTAATAATTAATAATTAATAATTAAGCAGGTGTAATGCACAGCACATGTATTGTGTGTCCCAATTGCAAGCATTGAGATTAGATGCAGACAATAGTCGTCATGGCTCACAAAGCAGCAGCTCAGATAGTTCTACTGGAAGTAGATCACCTCCAGGAACACCACCAGCAGTTCCTTGGCCAGGAAATTCAACATTTATAGCCAGTAGTACAGTTATCAATGAAAATACATCACTATCAACAACAACGACAACAACAACAACAACAGCAACAACATCAACAATAACATCAACATCAACAACAACAGTTTCTGCGAGTACAAATTCATCTGAACAATCACCAAGTACCTCGGTACTTTCTTATTCTACAGTAGCAGTATCCCGACAAAATACTTTAACTTCAATCCAACAGCAGCAGCAGCAGCAGCAGCAGCAGCAACAGCAACAGCAACAGCAGCAACAAATCAACAACGACAGAACACGAAGTATGAAAAAAAATCAAACAATGAGACAAAAAAATCAAATAATGAATGGCGTAACTAATAATTCAAATGCCTGTTCAGTATCAACTGGAGCAATTCCACCTCCATCGTCGGTAAATTTATCAACGGCGGCACCACCGCTACCACAACACTGTGGTATATCTGGTATACCTGCTGGTATGTCTGGTATGTCTGGTATTTCTGGTATGTCTGGTATGTCTGGTGGATTTCCAACGGGAAATCATCCGCAAATGACCTTTTTACCACACGGTAATCATTTTCCTGGTACAACTCCAAGATTACCGCTTAACAGTACTAATATTTATTCGAGCGGTTATTCTCATACTATTTACTCGAGACCTACGGTGTCAATGGCGCCAGCGGGGTTCCAACCAACAGTATCTCCACAGGGCTTTCAGTCAAACGGTGAAATAATATATCAGTATCCAGGACAACCAGCCGGTACGCCACCACCACCACCACCGCCTCTACCACCACCAGGCATTGTGACAGGTTTGATGCCAGGTCTTGCCATTGGTCATCATCAGCCCCAGCAGTCTCATCATCCGCATCACGATCACGGCCAACAGCAGCCTCATCAGCCCAAGATTTCATGCTACAATTGCGGTAGCAACAATCATCTTGCAATCGACTGCAAGGAACAAACTATGGAAGATCTTACCAAGCGAGGTAATTTAAAAAAAAAAAAATAAGAATTATTTTTAATTTTTAATTTTTTATTTTTTATTTTTATTTCAGCTCAGTACCGGCTGGATTTCAAAATACCCAAGCCAACAAATCCAGAGTGTCCCAACGTCAGCGATGAATGAAGAGAGACTAATAATTATTATTAAATATATATTAATATTCATAATAATAATATTAATCGTAACGAGTGTATTACAAGTTTGGGGGTAAGCCCAATTTTTTTTTTTTTTTTTTTTTTTTTTTTTTTTTTTAGTTACATCGCCATCTATGCACGGTTTTACCTAATGAGTTTGGTTATGGTTATACGGGAAAAAATCGTTGCTGCAACAAGACGAGGTCTTGTTTCAGCTATAACACTAAACTACCTCTTAGCGTAATATTATTTTAGTTAATACTATTATTATTATTATCATTTTTATTATTATTATTATTATTATTATTAAATATTATCAATTATTGTTTATTATCAGTGTTACGCGTGCTTTAGTTTTATAATGCAACGAATTTACAAAAATTTTGGCCGAGTGACTTTAACTTGTTTATTTTTTTCTTTTCTTTCTGAAAGTAATTAAATATGTATATTTAAAAAAAAAAAAAAATCGGTTTTTGAGATCTCACATTTAAAATTTTGGCTCAATATTTTTGTACAAATTTTTTTTTATCATTTTTTTTTCTGATCGACTGCATTTCAACAACCCGCTATAATCAGATACTTTTTTTTTTTCTATAATTATTATTATCATCAACTGGTGCAATTTAAAAAAATCATCTTTTTTTTTTTTTTCTTAACCGCGGGTATGTAAAAAAATAATTGATGTGTATAAAAAAATATCCAGCAGTGTGTACAGAAATCTAAAAAAAAAAAAAAAAATCATATACAACATAATTATGTATAGTTGTATGTAAATAAATAAATTGACGACACAAATATATTTGCAATATATATTAAAAAGAAATAAAATAAAATAAATAAATAAGCAAACTAAACAAAACATTGTAGACTCTGTTATCTGTGCGGATTTGAAATTTACAAAATATTTTAATCTTGTGTAATAAAATATTTATTAAAAAGCACACATTTGAACGTCTCTTGATATTTTTTTATTTAATCTTCCACCATCTGGTTTATTTTTTGTTTTTTTTTAATTTTCTAAAAATAGGGAGAGTGTATTTTTCTAAAAATATCCTGTAAAACAAAAAGGTATATATTTTTAATTGAAGCCATGGGTCTTGTGAATAAAAAAGAGAAGAGAAAAAAAAATATATATATAATGATAAGTAGTACATATGTAATGATAAGTAAATAGTTAAATAAGGTTTGTTACTCGTGCGCAGTAGGAGGATTATTGAAACTGACAATCATATCGATGTCTGTGATATTGTATTTGCCTGTACCTCGTAGACTGCGATTGCGCATTTTCCTCCCCGATGGAAAAACTGGGACTGGGGTCTACCGAGAGATCGCTCAATATTCATCCCCCTGGTCTTTTCGTCCAGTAGCAGCAACCAGCAAGCAGCAACCAGCTAACAAGCTAACAGCTACTACCAGATTCACTACTAGATTCACCATCTCTTACCAGTTATAGTTAACTGCGTTTTTTTTTCTTAATTGCTGCTAAAATTTTTTATTTTTAAATAAATAACAGTGTTTTAAATAATAAATAATACTTTTTAAAAAAAAAAAATAATTAACGATGGAAGACAAGTCAAAAGTTGATCAGTATTACACACCACCGCCTAAACTTGGTAAATGGGAGGCATTTAGTACCTTCCTGTGGAATTCTGAAACAGGACAATTTCTTGGACGAACAGGATCAAGTTGGGGTAAGTTATCATTATCATTTTAAATAATTATTCTTTGTCTGCAATAGTCTAATCGATAATCTCCTCGGCAACGGTCAATACTCGGGCGTTTTCTTTAAACATATCATCTTTAACACCATCCTTTTTATATTAATTTAAAAACTCTGACAATAGTTATTATATAAACAATTGTCAGTTAAATATTATTTATTGGAGTTTAATAATGTTAGATGACGTTAGACGTTAGACGTTACACGTACCAGACAAAAAGACTCCTTCTTAAATCAATAACCCGAGGATCGATAACAGAACTACTAAGGGTTGATTTTAAACAGACTTTTTATTTTATTTTATTTTAAATAAAAATATTTTTTAATTTTTAACAAACATTAAAAAGAAGAAAGAAAAAAAAAAAAGAATGAAAGAGTATATATATATATAATAACAAGGGATCGATAGTGTACCCCCCATTAGTACCACCGCCCTCTTATTGAAATATATATATATTTTAGAGAAACATTTAAAAGGCTAAATTAATTTATATAATATTACCTTTAAAGCCGATCGTTACGCAATTTATCGTTAATAATAATACAAATAGAACGCGATAATTAATAATTAATAATGTGTTGTTAATTTAAATAATATATTAATAATTGATGATGATGATGATGATGATGATAACTGGGTCATTTAGCAAAACTATTAGACCTGCTAGACGTTGATTGACTCTCTGATCTTTAAATGCTATATTTGTCAATTGAAACAATTAAACTCTATTAAGATTGTTTATTTGTTTATTTTATTGTAGCAAAGATATTGCTCTTTTATGTAATATTCTATGGAGTGCTCACTGGATTCTTCGGAGCAATGTTGGCAGTGTTTTATCAAACTCTCGACCACAAAGCACCCAAATGGCAGATGGAAAAATCTTTGATTGGCGACAATCCGGGACTTGGTTTCCGACCAATGCCGCCTGTCAGCAATGTTGAGAGTACTCTTATTTGGTACAAAGCAAGCAACAAGGGAAATTACGAAAATTGGAGCAACGCCATTGACAAATTTTTAGAAGGTTAATAATATTTTATTTTTATAATTTTTTTTTCAATTAATATTAATATTTTATTACTTAATTATTTTAGAATATCAACCACCTAAACCAGGAAGCATGGCATCACCGGCAGTCCAGCAAATAATTGAAAACCGTATGCACTGTGATTACGGTAAGCCTCCAGCGCCTGGAAAAGCCTGCGAAGTTGACCTAGAAAAGTTTTCCCCGTGCACTGGACCCAAGCAGTACATGTACCCCGACTACCAGCCCTGTATATTCTTAAAATTGAACAAGGCAAGTTTTTTTTTTTTTTTTTTAATTAAACTTTAACAATTATAATCAAAATTTTATTGATTAAAATTGTTTTTTTTATTTTTTCTTTTTTTAGATCTTTGGATGGCAACCACAGTTTTACAACGACACGGAAAACCTTCCAGCAAACATGCCAAACGACCTGAAGGCCCGGATCAAGGGAGCCAAGATGCGAAACCCCGAGGAGTTGCAGACCATCTGGGTGTCGTGCGAGGGCGAAAACCCTGCGGATATCGAAAACATCGGACCTATTCAATACAAGCCGCGCTCTGGATTCCCTGGATTTTATTTCCCGTACACAAATTCACCAGGATACCTCAGTCCGCTTGTTGCAGTGTGGTTTGAATCTCCCAAACGTAAGTTTTTTCTTGAGGGAAAAGAAGAAAAAAATTTAAATTGTGTGGTGATTGTGTTTTTATCTTCACTGCCGTGTTACCACGTCAATAATTATCATTATTATTTTTTATTTATCGATATAATTTTAATAAAAATAATAATGCACAAAATGATTGTTTTGTCATCGAGAAAGATAATGATTGATTAATTGTTTAATGTCGAGATTTTATTTAATTTTTTTGTACTTAATTTAATTAGCATCTCACTATCTGTTAGAGAAATTAAACAGTATATATAATAATATTAATAATATTAATAATAATAATAATAATAATATACGTTTGTCTATAGAATTAGACGAGTTGGAAAAAAAAATGATGAAAAAGCTAAAAAAAAAAAAAAAAAAAAAAAATAAATAAATAAATAAATAAAAATTCTAAATGTAATTGCTGATGATTCATCACGCTTTTATAATCTAATCTGCGTACTTTATTAATTAATATTCAAAATTATTTGCGCAATGTACCAACTTAGAAATAAAATGTGAAAAAATTTCACTAGTCAAAAAAAAAAAAAACTAATAATAATAATAATGATAATTAATAATTAATAATTAATAATTAGTTTTAAATTCGTACTTGTGTTTTTGAATATATTATTATTATTATTTAGATTAAATTAGTGTTTAAGTAGTTACAGAGGTGTGATTATTATTAAATGCCGCTTAATATGTGTTATTTTATTGTAATAAATAATGCGTGCATTTAATGCCTCTTGATATAATTATAATATTAATATTAATAATAATAAAGTATTGTATAAAATATAGAAGTGCAGTTGATGCTAAAAATTAAAAAATTTAAAATAACTGTTATCAATATAATTATTTAAAAGAAAATTTTTAACTTTATTGTTAATAATATGTAATTGGAAATATTATTTATAAAAAAAAAATATTAATTGCGGTAATAAAATCAAAACAAATGTGACTAATTGGTGATTTTATGAAATTTAATAAATTTAACAAAAATAATAATTATCATTGGTGGTTTTATTTATTTTTATTTTTTTTTTTTTTACCTAATAATTTTTTATAAATCTCGGGTTGGATTGTGATAAAGTAGTAACACACTAGGCAGGAAGTTGTCAATTGGTATAAAGACTACTGCATTTTGTGTAGTGTAGTGTGACTCACAATATCTATATATCTATATATGTATTATATTATTATAATTGGAGATGTATATATATACTTACAAGTGTTAACCAGTTTTATTCAGATTGTAATTAGATTTTTTTCTTAAAATCTCACTAAATCATTAAAAAAAAAAAAAAAACAACAAAGAAGAAATTAATTTTCATACGAGGAGTCAAGAAAAAAAATATTCTGAAGAACGCACCGACTGAAATAAAAAATCGAGATTATTAATTTTTTAAATAATTTGATGATTTTTGTTGATATAAAAAGCTTTGTACTCCGTACTCCGTATAGTCCCAGCCGTAATTCAAAATTCAGTATGGATTATAGTATAATACAGTGGATTACATACACAATATTAAACAAATGTATAGTTTGTATAGATATATTAAAATAAAAAAAAAAAAAAAGAGTAAGTAAGAGGGAATGAACATAAAGTTAAAAGGAAATAAAGAGAGAGAAAAAGGGCGTTAGCCTTACGAATAAAAGAGGGAGAAGAGAATAATGTTGGAGGGGGAACAATAATAGTTACCTCTACTACGTGGTGCTGCTGGTGATGAATGTTGCTTGAAAACGGACGCTAACTCGAATTGTTGTTCATTCTACGAGCAACCAGGAATCTCTTATTCTATTCTCTACTAGACTACAAGACAGCAAACCCAAGGTAAGTATATATAATAAAAAAAAAAAACTCAAACTTTTAATCATTTCAATTTATTTATTTAGTATTGTTGTTGTTTAAGGATAAAATGGTGGCTAAGGACAGTAAAAAAGATCTTGGAGCCAAGGTGGAGTCGATGAATCCTTACGAAAAACCACCTGAAATATCAACAAGTCAATCTATTAAAAACTTTTTTTACAACAAAGAAACTGGAGCAGTTATGGGAAGAACAGCCAGCAGTTGGGGTAAAATATTACATTATATCTATATTTTTTTTTTTAATTTAAAATAACTAATAATTAACCTGGTGATAGTATGAGATAGTATGAATCATCCGGAAAGTATTCCGTAAAACACTAATGCTATTTTTTTATTTTTTACTACTACGGATTCTTCACATAACATTTTTATTATTATTATTATAATGTCGCACTAGTAATGTGAAAAAAAAAAAAAAAAAAATCAAAATAATAGTAATATTGTTAAATAATGATTATTATGTATATACGGGACAATTGTTCAACTTCCCTTACCGTAAATGTCTATAACGAGGTCAATTGGCATTAAATGGTTGGATTACGTTAAGGTAAATTATATATTTTGAAGGGCACTGTTTTGTTTAAAATATATTACTATTATTATTATTATTATTATTGAAAGATTTGTTATATACTTGAAATGAAATATTTTATTTCTATGGGACATTTTATTTCACAGTTATAATAAATTAGTTAATAATAATTAGCATTATTATTGTATTAATTACTTGTTGTAAGATAAACTATCGAGTAATATTATATCTTGCTGGTTTTAAAATACCCAAGTAGGATGTTGATATGGTAACCTTGACACAACATTGAATAATCACCGTGCGTTGATGTAATTGAATTGCTCCAATTGTACTGGAGGGCATACTGTTGTTAATCCTTTTATATTACCACAAATTACCACAAAAGTGATAAACTTTTATTGTTATATTTAGGAAAAGTTGGAATATTTTATTTGATATTCTACGGAGTATTGGCTGCATTGGTTTCCATCTGCTTTTGGTTCTTCTTCCAAACTCTTGATGTCAGAATACCAAAGTGGCAATTGGATCGATCTATCATTGGAACAAATCCAGGTATTTTTAATAATAAATTACTTAATATAATTTTAATTAAAATTTGCTAATAATAAACTTTTTTTTTTTTTTTTTATTAAATTTTAGGATTAGGATTTAGGCCTATGCCACCGTCATCAAATGTTGAGAGTACTTTAATTTGGTTTAAAGGAACTGAGCCTGACAATTACAAGCACTGGGTTAATCAATTGTCTGATTTTCTTGAAGGTTTTATTTATTTTTTTTTTTTTTTTTTTTAT
>JZSA01003804.1:0-17986 GCA_000956155.1 Cotesia vestalis | reverse complement strand
ATCATCAGCCTCTACCTCCATTTCTGTGATTATATTGCTCTGTATGTTTAATAATGATAGTTAATATAATATAATGTATATCGATTTAAAAGTCATTTTTATTAATAACTTACCGATGATGATTTACCTCGAGTTGTTATCAAAGAAATATAACTGGGATTAGTTTCTTTTTTGTCAAGCAACTTGAGATACATTTCTCGTGCTTCTAAAACCTGATCAACTTGTTTTTTGTGTCTGACTGCGAGTTCAAGTGCTCTGCTCCAATTGTACATTTGAATATTAATTCGAATAGCTTGACTGATAAATCCGTGTTGAAGTAAAATACCTTCAGCCGCGAGCAAATCACCTGCCAGAAGAGACATCTCGGCGAGTTTTTCAGTCTTGTTGGAAATTTTATCTATATACTGAATATAGTCGACTTTGTCGTATCGTTCAATAGCGGCATAGGCTTCCTCAGCGGCGCTCAGTTGCTTATTTTCAGTTGCCATTACCGCCATACACGTCCAAAGAATATCATTTTGAGTTATTCGGCACAGTGATAACGCATCTTGCCATTTATTATTCATTATATGGTGATGCAGTGTCGTAAAGAATGTGTAAAATGATACTGCAATCAGTGCTCCGTCACCGCGTCTCACTGTCACTATTCCATTTTTAACATTTACAATACTCGGTTGTTTACCAAATTCACTGAAATTTTTATAATTTATTTTCATTTTCAAAAATTTAAAAAAATAATAACATTCAAGTACTAACTTGTTTTCTTTGTCTATTCTTGTACGACGGATTATTTTTCTATCGCTGTAGTGAACGCAATTAGGACACAGCCAAATAGACAAAGTTGCGTCCAACATGGCTGCCAATACATTTGCGTCTATCGCCCAACTTATACTTTGCGCCATGGCCGCTAGAGTTAATTTTTTAGGTTAAAATTTGTATAAAGAGAACAAAGAAAAAAAAAAAATAACTCACCTATCTTACAAATACGGCCAAATCCAGTAGTACGTATTGTTATTAAAAATAAATCTCTTGTGACGTCAATAAAAGCGAGCTGTCGATCGTGAGCTCCTCCAATTCTGTTAATCGCAATCTCATTGACATTACAAGTATGTAGATGCGGGTGGGTTTCATTGACCGGTTTATTGCTCGACAATTCTAAAATATGCAGCACTGTAAATTAATTATAATTATAATAAAGAAAAAGTAGACTGTGTGAGTAATAATAAAAAGTAAATGACATTTTTCATTGGCTTGATCACGAAGAACAAGAGTATCTGAGCAAAGTGCTATGCACGGAGGATAAAGTGGCTCGTCGGGAGTCATTCCTTTCCACTTAGGGACACTAAGTAACCGTCCTTGATAGCTGTACAGCGTCATAACATTCCATTCAATCAGCAAAAAATGCCTGTAATAAAATAAACCAACAATTACAAAAATAAATAATAATTATTATTATTATTATTATTATACTTTTCAGCGAGAATAACTGCAGATATTGTTGAATTTTTAAGGTCGAATATCACTGGCGTGTTCCAGTTTGTCGAGGAGTAAATGTGACACTGATTTGTCGTGACAACAACCAGATGATTAAAGGCCAATTCCATATGAACAACTCGGTCAGATATCTCAAGCATCTCAACAACACCACCACTGTTGTTTCCTATTTCTCTCACTTGAATCGTCTTTCTTTTAATCAATGTCGCTTCGTAGTTTTCCCATTCAAGCCGTCTGAAAGTATTATTCGAAAAATACTTTTTATTTTATTAATTAAATATGTAGCATTGATGACCCATAGTTGGATTTCCAGCATAATTTTCTCGACACTTGCTGCACTGTACCATCCAGCAGGGTTTACCACCACCTGAATTACCGGATTTTGATGGTCCGCTGGTACACAGTGGTTCGCTTTCTGTATTATTTCCACAATTACATTTTTCACCTGTAACTGGATCGCATGTGTTACCGTGCCCGTGACACTCACAGGGTCGACAAACATCACGCAAATCTTCAGTACCACGAAAATAACCAGACACACATTCACCGCATTTATCACCGCGAGTATTGTTACCGCAATTAACACACTTTGCTTTGGCAACTGGTCCTTCTATTAATTGTTTCTGAAGCAATTCAATGGACATTCGGTCCACTGAATTTGGATCAGAGACTGTCATGCTTTCGTTAATACAAATTCGTGTATGACCGTTGCAGTATTCCAAACATGGAACGCACTGTCCGTTGTCTGCAGGATTACCAACATAGAGAGGCTCGCATTTGTCACACTGATCACCCATAGTGTTATTGTGACACTTTAGACACACATCAAGTTTGTCTGGACCAGCACAGTTGCTGTGTCCGTTGCATTGACACTGAATAGAACAGTTGGCACCGACGTATCCAAAATCACAGCGACATACATTTGGCTCTATACAGGTTCCGCGAACGCAACCTTGAGTACACATTGGCACACACATTTTTCTTCCATATTCATTTATTGACGGTGATGTTAACATTGACGACGACGACGACGACGATGATGAAAATGACAGAGATGTAGACCAGGTTGTTTCATTCTTATAACCGTCTCCACACATACACTCAAAACCTTCATCCAGGTCAAAACATTTTTCGCTCTTTGCTGAACAACTGTGGTGACCATTGATGCATTCATTTTCCGGAGGACAGCGTACATAGTGCCAGGAAAATAACATTTTAGTGTTTACTATTGAAAATGTTTCATTTGTAAGATTAAAATCCTGATCGATGACTAACGCATCTGTAAAATCATGAGGCATCACCGTCGTTGTAATAGCTAAAAAAATAAAAAATCATCAAGTTAAATTTTTTATTTTAAAATTAAATAAAAAATACACTTACGTTCAGTAGGTGGATTAAGTTGATTGAATAGCATCTCGCAGGTACCACCAGCTGGATGATCTGTAGGTGCTTCAAGAGATCCCTCGGTGCAAATTCCTTGTCCAGTAATTTTAGCAGAGTCAAGAGAACACCATCCACAGTGAGAGTGTTTTAAGCAGGTGCTGCATTGCTTAAACACCGAGCAAGGTTCTGGACACTGTAGAATGTCTGAACTACGCAATACCAGACCACAAACTCCTCCAGCACAGTAGAGAGGCTGATACGATGGAGAAATACATTCGTTTAACTGAGTAGACCATCGACACTCGTGCCAGCCACCTTCAGCTCCAGTTCCTCGTAAACAACTTGAGCAATCTTTGTGGTCGCTACATCTCGCTTCACACGTAGTACTGCTGCTCGCCATTTTGATACTCGACCGCTCAAAGATGTCTTTAGAGACACAGTTCCAGTCGTAAATTGGTTCGCTGGTCATTTTTACCCCAAATTCAGAAGTTTTTAATACCTGACGCGTCCAAACGCAATCTTCATCCAATTTGCTGCACTTTTCACAATCACTAGCAGGACACTGTCTTTCACCGCACTGATTTACGTCCATAATTGAAATTTGCCGTGAGTTGCATTTGTTTTGTTCATCGCAATCCTTTTCCGCGGGTATACACTTTCCATGAGGAGTTGGACAATTGGTACACCATTTACAAATTGGTGTGACATTCTCGTCATCGTAATTTTCATTGTCACGGTAATAAGGCCACTGGGCCAAGCATTCTGTGCAGCTCTTCAAGTTTTGACACTTTCGACTGGCCATCCACTCGTAATTGCAGTAAACACCGTTTGATCGCTGCGACATGGTAACATTGGTGTTGCATTTATCAATACGATGAGTCGGTGAGCTCTGTTGATTTGAAAAACAATACGACTCGTTGTTACCTGCAATGGTGATAACCGAACAAAATGAGCATCCAAAATACTTTCTACATACGGTTTTTTCTGTCCATAAATTACAAAGATCGTCTGGAATATTTATCTGAGTTACATGACTGTTTATTCCACCGTCAAATCCACCTACAACATAAATTCCGTTAACTTCTGGATCAGCGTGAGTCATAGCGTGAGCATACGCCGGTGGAGGAGGAGTTCCAATTATTTCAGTGTCCTTTGTAATCAGTCGAATCCATAAATTGCAGGCATACTCGTAAGCAATTAACGAATCGTTGGTATTGTAAGGATTTTGACGACCACCAAAAATCACCATATACTCATCAGTAGTTACAGCAGAGTGAAGAAATCTTGCTTGAGGCAAGCTACCAACTTCAGTGTTGTCATTGTTGTCATCAAAAGGCGGAAGGACAGACCACGTGTATGTTTTATAATTCAGAGCGTACAATTTATTTGATATAAAAGTTCGATTTACAGAGTAAGTGTATCCACCAAATACATACAAACTGTCGGATTTTGTGTGATAAACTGTCGAGTGTCCATAAACACCCAAAGGACCGTTTCCTCGCGTTGTCATCACCGACCACAACTCAGTTTCTAAATTAAATTCCCAGACACTGTCTAAATATCCATACTTGGGACTGAAACCACCGATTAAAATTAAACTCTCTGACTCGGCGTTCCGACGTAAAGTTAAAGTGTGTCCTGCTAATGGTGGTGGGACTGCTCTAGCCTCAGAATTTACAGTTGTTGTTGTAGTAGTAGTAGTAGTAGTAGAAGTAGTAGTAGTCGTCGTTGCTGTCGTAGATCCCGATGATAGAGAAGAAATGTGTTTAGTAACAAGACTCCATCGTTGATTTTGTAAGCTAAACTTCCAGAAATCACTCAGTGTATTGTTGGACAATCCACTGACACCTTCCTCTTTGCGTGACAATCCTCCGTAGACGTAAATCTGTTGACGACTGTGAACTATCTCAGCAGCGTGAAAGTACCGACCTTGAGGCATAGAAGCCTCGGAAGTAGATTCAACGGTAACTGGCATCCAAGTGTTGTTTCTAGTGTCGAAAAGACGAATGTCATTTAACGGACCGTGGCTCAGTGAGTATCCGCCAAACATCCAGAGACTTCCTCGTCGGTCCGCAACGAGACTGTGTCCAAATCTTGGCAGTGTCTTTCGTAAATGATCCAGGTTATCAGCAAGATACTCGGAATTGAACAATTCTGTGAATACCAATTGATGAGACTTTAATTTAATTGAGCAATCACGACCACCAAATCCAACCGCACAGACACAGTGGCCATAACTTTTATCACAAACACCCTGTTTCTTCGAGGACGTGCAATTGTTTGGACACAATTCAACATCACAATCAATACCAACAAAACCAACTTTGCAAAGACACTGCCCGTTCCTACATTCTCTATTAGCTGGACAGTTTATTTCACAAGTCATAACAATGTAACTCGCGTTGAATCCTTCAACTTCATCCAGCTGTTTGTAATGAACAGTGAGAGTCCCGGACTTGGCTTCAACAGTCACCGGATAATTGGTACTTTCAGTGCAATAAACACCCAACAGTTGGCTCTGATGGCTGCTGGTAGATGAAACAAAATCAGGCAGACCATCGTAAACATAGACACTGTTTTCCTGACAGCTTACATTTATATCTTCGTTAATTGTAAACTGGATAATACTCTGGGGAGCGATATAATCATTATCATCATCATCATCATTGTCATTATTATTATCATCACTGGAGTTGGTCATCAACTGACTGTTGGCAGGACGTACAATCCAGAGACACTCGCGGGTAGGACTACCAGCAAGATGACTCTCCCACAGTGATAGTTGGGAGTATCTACTGCCTAAACCTTGCTTGCCAGTCATTCCACCTTGGGGTCCAGTGAGCATTCCACGAGACATGCACCCGTAGTAGCACATTCCGCCATTTTTTGGATCTCCGTAGTAACCTTTTTTGCATTTTTCACACATTTCGCCTTCAGTGTTGTCTTTGCAGAAGCACTTACCAGTCTGTCGATCACAGTAATCGATATCGCGGTCTCCATGCTCATTACAATTACATTTCCTGCATCCCAATGACGTAGTGGCATTACCGTAACTTCCAGCTTTGCATTCCTCACAGAATTGACCTGTAGTCCAATCTTGGATCATCATCATCATTGTCATTATTATTATCATCACTGGAGTTGGTCATCAACTGACTGTTGGCAGGACGTACAATCCAGAGACACTCGCGGGTAGGACTACCAGCAAGATGACTCTCCCACAGTGATAGTTGGGAGTATCTACTGCCTAAACCTTGCTTGCCAGTCATTCCACCTTGGGGTCCAGTGAGCATTCCACGAGACATGCACCCGTAGTAGCACATTCCGCCATTTTTTGGATCTCCGTAGTAACCTTTTTTGCATTTTTCACACATTTCGCCTTCAGTGTTGTCTTTGCAGAAGCACTTACCAGTCTGTCGATCACAGTAATCGATATCGCGGTCTCCATGCTCATTACAATTACATTTCCTGCATCCCAATGACGTAGTGGCATTACCGTAACTTCCAGCTTTGCATTCCTCACAGAATTGACCTGTAGTCCAATCTTGGCATTCATCACACACTCCTACAGCATTTATACAAGTTGAATGATTGTAACAACCACAATTGGTTCTACAATCAGGCCCAGTCCATCCAAGATTGCACTGGCATTTGTAATCTGGCGCTTCACTGCAATAACCATTAACACACTTTTCGTAGCAAGTTTTTGTACAATTTTCCCGACCATCACCGTTGAACCCTCGCTTGCACTGACAGCTGTAGCTTCCATGAGTGTTGGTACAAATAGCATTGGGATGACAGTCGTGTAGTCCAAGATCACACTCATCGACATCCGGGCACTGAGCATACGCCCATCCAGATTCACGATTTATCAATGTCGTTTCATTTATCGCGTAGTAATCATTTATGGCAAGACTGCAATTTACATGGGGCCGATTAAAATCACCCTGAACGCAAACTCCAGTGATGGGATTATCAAGACTGTAGCACCAGCCACAGCTCAAAGAGTGCAAACAATTTGTACAGTTGGTATGACGACTACAACTTTTACACTGATAATTTCCCGAAGAGAATCCTTGATCAGATGAAGAAGAGGAGGAGAATGAGGAGGAGGAGGAGGAGGAGGAAGAGGAGGACAATAATGAGGACCTAGAAGTGACACCCATAAGTCCAGCTTGGTCCATCCACTCACGACACAACCCAAATTGATACTCTGAAGTATAAACAGAGAAGGAAAAACACTCATGTGTCGCTTCACACCAAACACAGCGCCCTTTTTCGTCCAAACACTGAGTACAGTTGGTTCTGTGTCGACACGGAATGGGACACTGATCGACACTGAGAACACTGTTGGGTAGTCGACCAATTCGAGCACATCTTGCCTCTTCGGTCCACCATTCGCACAAACTGGTTGTCACACAGGACTCACAGGTTATATAGTTTGAGCAATTGGCACATGTCGATGGCGTTATGGTCAGATAACGCCACTCGGTAATATTTTTGTGATTATACTCGACAGTAGTTACACAGCTTTCAGTTTCATTGAGAGCACGAGACAAACACTTGTTGTTCAACTCACACCATCCGCAAGACGAGTCGGTCAAACAGTGAAGACAATTGCTGTACTGGCTGCAAGTTCCATTTTGATACGGTTCAAGATACTCGAAAGTAAAAGAAGAGGAGGAGAATGAGGAGAATGAGGAGGAGGAGGAGGAGGAGGAGGAAGAGGAGGACAATAATGAGGACCTAGAAGTGACACCCATAAGTCCAGCTTGGTCCATCCACTCACGACACAACCCAAATTGATACTCTGAAGTATAAACAGAGAAGGAAAAGCACTCATGTGTCGCTTCACACCAAACACAGCGCCCTTTTTCGTCCAAACACTGAGTACAGTTGGTTCTGTGTCGACACGGAATGGGACACTGATCGACACTGAGAACACTGTTGGGTAGTCGACCAATTCGAGCACATCTTGCCTCTTCGGTCCACCATTCGCACAAACTGGTTGTCACACAGGACTCACAGGTTATATAGTTTGAGCAATTGGCACATGTCGATGGCGTTATGGTCAGATAACGCCACTCGGTAATATTTTTGTGATTATACTCGACAGTAGTTACACAGCTTTCAGTTTCATTGAGAGCACGAGACAAACACTTGTTGTTCAACTCACACCATCCGCAAGACGAGTCGGTCAAACAGTGAAGACAATTGCTGTACTGGCTGCAAGTTCCATTTTGATACGGTTCAAGATACTCGAAAGTAAAAACCTTGGGGTTCTCTGATTTTCTACTGTGAGTTATTTCCATTTTACTTGGATAGGCGTAATTCACAGTGACCATCCGTTTTGATTCAAAGTCCAACAAATACCGGCCATTTGGCTGTAGCGACATTTTCGTTCCATCAGGCCATTTTGTCGGAATACACTGGGACGTTTCAGCCGTTAAATTAGCAACAAATTCCAATTTTTCATCACTATCATCAAGATTGTGAGTTACTCGTAGAGTAGCGCTGTTGTAGCTGACACAAATTTTTAAATTTTCAGCGCTGTCATCCCAAAAATATTGTGGAAGTCTCAGAAATCCAGTGAGCCGTGCAATCATCTCTCCACCGAGGCCAGACTCTGTTTTGGCACCTTGCATCGATGGAACATTGAAGTCAATGGTCGTAGCGTTGACAATTGTCACTGAATCCGGCTGAGTAAAGTTTACAGGTGGTTTGTACTTGAGAAATGTCAATCCAGGTCGACGATCCAGCTCACGACACTCATCTACTCTGACTATTTCAGTGCCCTTTGGCCCCCACCAGCCTGGAATTTGGGACAAAGTATCATCACGCAGACCACACACGCCATAATTATCGTCTTTGTGATGACAACGGGCATTTTGAACACACCAAGTACACGTTCCGAGGTTTAATTTGTTTGAAATGGAAATTTTTCCCCGAGAATTGGTTCCCCAATTGCCGGTTCCGCTGCTGGGCTGTCCGTGAATTAAACAAGAGTGACAATCACCCAAAGCAGGACACACACCAGGACAACGAGAAGTTTGCAAGTTGGTTGTACAATTACTTCCGATTGTTCTGCCATAGCAGATCTCGTCAGCAGAACACCATCCACACTCGGGATTGGCAGAGCACTCTGTAAAGGTCTTGTGCTTGAAACAAAGCTGTTCTGGCTCAGCTCCAGTGTAATCACCATCACCGGGTGCCAGCATCGGCGGCAAAGTGTACGCCAAAAGATCAGCATTTACGTTCCCGTGATATCCACCAACCAGTAACAAAGTATTGCCGTTTCTTACATCAGCTGCATGAGCAAAAACTCCCTGTTGTTTGGGATATCCAGCACCGTCTCTGTGATCGGTGACTCCAAAGACCTCGTGGCTAACCCAGACATGACAGCCCAAGTGATACAAGTACATCTGGTTGTCATAGCAAATTTCTTCCTTGTTGTGTCGATGGGAGTATCCGCCAAATACAACCAAGTAATTACCGACAATGTTGCAGGTGTGAAAAGCGCGCTCTCGTGGAACATAAGTGTCTCGGAGATGGGCACGTGGGTAATGAATCTCTGACCAGACTTTACGGTTCAGTTGAAAGACAAACATCCTGTCAGAGAGTTTGCTGAACCTTGCAACGCTTGCTACCACACCACCGTACACCAGCAGTGAATTTGTTGCTTTGTGATAGACAGCCGAGTGAGCGACAACTCGCACGTCCAATTCTTTTCCACCACGAACAATTACCTGGCGCCACTGTTCTTCTTCCGGGTGGGTAAAATTTAATTTTATGCTGTACAAACTTGAAGAAAATTCTCCGTCAACTGTACTTCCTCCAAACAGATAAATAAAACCATTTTCTTTGCTATCATCGTCATCATCATCATCACCAGCTGCAAGGGTCAAAGTATGTCGAGTAAGCGGTGGAGGAATTAACGCAGAGTCTCTTGCTCTCAGAGTCCAAACTCTCGCCTCGACGTCGTAATGCCAGAGGTGATTGGACAGTGACCCGTTTGCCAATTTTCCTCCATAAATAACAAATCCATTTTTGTACTTACAAGCTGCGTGACCGTATCTTGGACTAGGATGAATTTCCAGGACTTGTTCTTCTTGCTTTTCATTGTCATTGACTTTTATGACAACAATATCATCTGGCACAGGTACAGTATCTACCGGAACCTGTCGTTTTTTTCTAGTAGGTCTTGTAAAACGGTAATCACGCCCACCGATGAATTCTCGCCAATTATTATCACTGCTGTCAGCAGCACTGATACTGTCCCGAAAATTAAAACCGCTGGAACTGTTTTTTATGTTGGAGAGAACTTTCCAGACCAACGAACTCGAGGATATTCCGTACTTTTCTTCAGCACCGTTAAGTCCAATGCGTTCCAATTCACCAGCAATTAGCATAGGATCCAAATATTCAGCAGCAGAAGCACCTTCCAGCACTTGCCCAAACTCATTTTCCCACTGACTGGTGTTGAACCGATATACCTGGAGATCACTGAGGACGTAGTTTAAATTGTAACCACCGAATACATAATAATGAATCTCTGACCAGACTTTACGGTTCAGTTGAAAGACAAACATCCTGTCAGAGAGTTTGCTGAACCTTGCAACGCTTGCTACCACACCACCGTACACCAGCAGTGAATTTGTTGCTTTGTGATAGACAGCCGAGTGAGCGACAACTCGCACGTCCAATTCTTTTCCACCACGAACAATTACCTGGCGCCACTGTTCTTCTTCCGGGTGGGTAAAATTTAATTTTATGCTGTACAAACTTGAAGAAAATTCTCCGTCAACTGTACTTCCTCCAAACAGATAAATAAAACCATTTTCTTTGCTATCATCGTCATCATCATCACCAGCTGCAAGGGTCAAAGTATGTCGAGTAAGCGGTGGAGGAATTAACGCAGAGTCTCTTGCTCTCAGAGTCCAAACTCTCGCCTCGACGTCGTAATGCCAGAGGTGATTGGACAGTGACCCGTTTGCCAATTTTCCTCCATAAATAACAAATCCATTTTTGTACTTACAAGCTGCGTGACCGTATCTTGGACTAGGATGAATTTCCAGGACTTGTTCTTCTTGCTTTTCATTGTCATTGACTTTTATGACAACAATATCATCTGGCACAGGTACAGTATCTACCGGAACCTGTCGTTTTTTTCTAGTAGGTCTTGTAAAACGGTAATCACGCCCACCGATGAATTCTCGCCAATTATTATCACTGCTGTCAGCAGCACTGATACTGTCCCGAAAATTAAAACCGCTGGAACTGTTTTTTATGTTGGAGAGAACTTTCCAGACCAACGAACTCGAGGATATTCCGTACTTTTCTTCAGCACCGTTAAGTCCAATGCGTTCCAATTCACCAGCAATTAGCATAGGATCCAAATATTCAGCAGCAGAAGCACCTTCCAGCACTTGCCCAAACTCATTTTCCCACTGACTGGTGTTGAACCGATATACCTGGAGATCACTGAGGACGTAGTTTAAATTGTAACCACCGAATACATAAAGAGAGTCTGTTTTTCTGTCATAGATGGCTGTGTGAGCAGCTCGAGGTGTCATTCCACCCTCTGAATGCGACAACCAGTGCCATCTAATTATAAATAATAAATAAAATTGTTAATAGAAAATAACAGTTGTATAAAATTTGTACGTACTTGTTACCATCGGGATGAGTAGCATGCAAGGAACAAGATTGTCCAGAAAAACCTTTCCGACATTGGCACCGTTTTACTCCACAAGTTCCAGCCTCGCTGCAGTTGTTTGGACATAATTCCCTTGAGCAATCCTTTCCTCCCCAATCATTTTCACAGACACAGGTGTTGTTGATGCACTTGCCGTGCCTGGTGCAGTTGTTTGGACAATCAGTGACTGAAAACTCGGCATGAAATCCATCTAAAACGTAGTTAGTGTCGCTGTACAGCAAAATTAGCATCTAAAAGACAACCAATTGTTATTATGATGAATAATTATTGTAATTATAATTGAGGAAAAAAATAAAACTCACATAACCGGATGATGATGTCACTTGTTGAGGCTCGGTTTTGCCACTAAAACTGCCTAGAAGAGGCGAACGAAATGAATCTCCGTCGTAGACAAAAACATAATCATAACTACACTCTGTTCCCATTGTCCTGAAGCTCAAGGTTATAAATTGTCTGCTGTTGTTTGCTGAAAAATTAAAAAAAATAATAATAATGATAATAATCGATAATGATTGTTAATAATTGATAAATAAAATTTTTTTTACCTTTTATAAGCCACTCGCAGTGAGAATCTTGGGTATAATTGGAACCCATTGGCCCGTCGCTTATTACTCCCCATGAGTTTGTAAATATTTTACGAGTTTTGTCGCAGGGAACTTGTTTGACATTCTGCTGAGACATTGACGGCGAAGAGCCCGAGGACAGAGGCAGCGAGGAAGGGTTAACCAGCCCGCGGACTATCAAGCAAAAGGCCCAAGTGACTGCCCATATTGACATTACTTTGGTCCACCCCATCATCAGACCACATAACACTTTTGTTACACACTTAATTTTTTCTCAAAAACCATTATTATTATTGTTTTTTTTAATAATTCCTGTCTCTTGACAATTATTTTTTGTACATTATGTTTTAAAAATTATTTATTCGAGTTAACAACCTTTTAAATACTGATCAAGATTCGGATAACTTTATAGTTATTTTGTTTTGTTGTAATTTAGATAACAATAATAACGTCGAAAAAATTGACAGGTTATTACAGCTATAATCATCATCAGGTGACTGCAGAACAATATTTATTAATATATATACATATATATTTCATAAAGTAAAATCACTGTCTTGTTGAATGTTGGTAAGAAAATTTTAACGCACGCGCACTACTTTTATAACAAAACATCAGTCACCGGCGCATGCGTACTTTCTATGTGCCCTGTGATTACATTATTGAGAATAAACTAGTACAGTACTAGTTTCATGTTTTTCTTGAAAGTAATAACATCGTGACAACAAATATACTTGAATACAAGTTTTAATTTGTATAAATTTTCAAGTATTTTTAAATAATTTAAGATTTGTTTGAGTTTTAAAGTTAAAATGGACGATCTGCAGAACTACAAATTGCAATTGCAGCAGGTAAATATATATTCTATAGTTATTATAAAACATAACCTATAAAAAGAATAATTAATAATGTTGATGTTTTCCAGGTTGAAGCTGCGTTGACGACCGACCCCACAAATGAAGAGTTGATAAAACTCAAAATAGACCTTGAGGAAGTTATTGAGCTCACCCGGGACCTGATAAAGTCGCAGCAGCAGGAGAAAAAACAGTCAAATGGCATGGACCCGAAGGACCCGATTTTGTTGGCTGTTTTGGCCAACAAATGGAAACCTGGTGATGAATGCATGGCTCCCTGGAGCGAGGACGGAAAGTAAGTCTTTATTTTTTTTATTTTTTTAATTATTGACAATAATAGTAATTATATTTTAAAAATAGAAAAATACAAGCAGCAGCGGCAGCTGGAGCGGATCCGAACAAACAACGGGAATATTTGAAAAAGAGAAAGCAAAGAAAATTACAGCGTTTCAAGGAATTGGAAGAAGAACGGGAACAGGAAAAAAATAAATGGCTGGCATTTACAACTAAAGTAAGTTTTTTTTTCAGTGTTTAATTTTTGATAATTAAATATTAATATTATTTAAATGAATTTTTCAGTCTGCCAAAAAGGGGGTTGTTAAAAAAAGTATATTTGCAACGCCAGAAAATGTTAACGGACGAGTGGGAATTGGAACTTGCGGAGTCAGCGGTAAAGAAATGACTAAATTTAGTAATGGTGAAAAATGGAGGCGTGGAGCTTAATGGTAAAAATAATATATATATATAATAATAATAAACTTTGTATAATTTATATGATTTATTATAAAAGATGATGTATATTCATCTTATTTTTATTTGCACTATCAATAGCAATGGCAATTGTATATACGGTATAACAATCATATATATATATATATGAATCTATATTGGAAATTTGTTATAACTGTTGTTATTGTTGTTGCCACTGTCAACAAGTAAATTATTTCATCATTTTATGTCGTATCGACAATACAAATCAATTCATATTACAATAGAGGTTTGAATGAAATTCGGATTGTGTGAAAATTTTTGTCTGAATGGTAAATATTAATGTAATTGTGAATAAAAAAAAAAAAAAAAAAATAATAAATTCAATTGTATTTATTAATCCTTTAAAATTAAATGACATAAGAAACTTTTTTTAACAATGAAATTATTATTTGACAGATGTCAGCTGATCAGTATCATTTAAAAAAAAAACTGCGTATTAATTTATTTTAAAAAAACCGCGACACTACAGCAGCGCCACTAACGATTACAATTTCTGTAAAGTGTATTTGTGGTAGATGTCTGTCTAATTTTTTACTATAAAAACTAGTTGTAATATATTTTTATAATTTATTTAAATAAAAAACAAAAAAATCGCACACATGATAGGTATAAATAAAAATTTATTTATACCTAAAAACCGACTGATTTTATCAATAAATAATATTTAACAAAAAAAAGTGTATATGTTTTTGAATTATAAAAAATTAAAATAACAAATGGAGGTTAGAAATGACGACGACAATCCCCAAGGCGATCAACAAATTAATTGGAAATACGGTGCAGGTGTTGATGGTGGCAAAAATAACCCAGGAGGTTCCACAGACCGTTATTACACCCGGAGTAATATAAACAACAACAACAATTATGATGGAATTGGGTCGATTGACAGGGCTGCGACTGCTGACATTTATCCATCAGGAGACAACGAGCTCTACGCCCAAGAATATGTAAGTCATTAATTTTAATTTTAATAATTTTAATAGTAATTATTGTTTATTTTTAATTTTAGAATGCTGATCCTTGGTGGAAATCAAATTTTTTCATTTCCCAACCAGTATTGTTTGGCACTTGGGACGGTGTGTTTACGTCCTGTTTAATAAATATATTTGGTGTTATTGTTCTGCTGAGGTCCGGATGGATAGTTGGACAAGCAGGAGCTTTAAATGCTGTGTTAATTATTTTATCAACAAGTTAGTATTATTAAAAAAAATATATATATAAAGATTACAATACTAAATATTTGTGTATATTTTTTTAGTTTGTGTAGCTTTAGTGACAGTTTTATCAGCAGTGGGAATTTGCGAGAGATGCAGAGTTGAAAGTGGTGGAGTGTATTTTCTACTGTCTCATGTTTTGGGATCCAGATTTGGTGGATCTATTGGATTACTTTATTGTTTTGGCCAGGTAAATTAAATTAAATTTAATTAAATTAAAGTACAATAATTATTTTTTTGTTAAATTTTGCAGGCAGTTGGATGTGCATTGAATGTTCTGGGATTTGGAGAATCAATGGCAGAATTAGTGGGCCTAGAAACACCCTGGACTCAACGAGGTTTCGCGTGTGCTGCCGTTATTTTATTATCAATAATAAACATCGCTGGAGTAAAATGGGTGATTAAATTACAGTTTCTTCTTCTGGTGATTCTTCTCCTGGCAGCTGGTGATTTTATAATCGGAAGTTTTACTCACGTTAATCCAGGTATAGATAAAAATTTAATTTTTTTATAATATAAATATATATATTTAACAGCAAAAAAAATTATTCCAGAGGCTGGATTTGATGGATGGTTGTCGGGAAATCTGAGAAATAATACATTTTCTCATTATCAAGGCGACTACGGGTGGTTTACAGTATTTGGAGTATTTTTTCCAACAGTCACTGGAGTCCTGGCTGGAATAAATATGAGCGGTGATTTACGGCATCCATCAAAAGATATTCCCAACGGGACTCTGGCAGCATTGGGAACTGGGTTAGTTTCTTTTATATAAAAATTAATTTTTAATTAATAAATTAATAAAAAATTTTTTTTTTTTTTTTTTTTTAAATGATTACAGAGCAATACTTTATCTGGTATTTTCTCTATTCCTCGCAGCAACATGCTCGAGAGCAGCTTTGTTGGAGAATTTTATGATCGCATCAACCGTATCTGCCTTTTCAGTTCTTCTATTAGCAGGATTGTACGTCTCGTCATTCAGCAGTTGTCTGGGTGCGATGTACGGGACACCTCGAGTACTCCAATCAATAGCTGGACAGAATGTTATCCCTGGAATAAGCTGTCTGCAGCACGGTAATAATTATTTTTTTGTTAAATTTTGCAGGCAGTTGGATGTGCATTGAATGTTCTGGGATTTGGAGAATCAATGGCAGAATTAGTGGGCCTAGAAACACCCTGGACTCAACGAGGTTTCGCGTGTGCTGCCGTTATTTTATTATCAATAATAAACATCGCTGGAGTAAAATGGGTGATTAAATTACAGTTTCTTCTTCTGGTGATTCTTCTCCTGGCAGCTGGTGATTTTATAATCGGAAGTTTTACTCACGTTAATCCAGGTATAGATAAAAATTTAATTTTTTTATAATATAAATATATATATTTAACAGCAAAAAAAATTATTCCAGAGGCTGGATTTGATGGATGGTTGTCGGGAAATCTGAGAAATAATACATTTTCTCATTATCAAGGCGACTACGGGTGGTTTACAGTATTTGGAGTATTTTTTCCAACAGTCACTGGAGTCCTGGCTGGAATAAATATGAGCGGTGATTTACGGCATCCATCAAAAGATATTCCCAACGGGACTCTGGCAGCATTGGGAACTGGGTTAGTTTCTTTTATATAAAAATTAATTTTTAATTAATAAATTAATAAAAAATTTTTTTTTTTTTTTTTTTTTAAATGATTACAGAGCAATACTTTATCTGGTATTTTCTCTATTCCTCGCAGCAACATGCTCGAGAGCAGCTTTGTTGGAGAATTTTATGATCGCATCAACCGTATCTGCCTTTTCAGTTCTTCTATTAGCAGGATTGTACGTCTCGTCATTCAGCAGTTGTCTGGGTGCGATGTACGGGACACCTCGAGTACTCCAATCAATAGCTGGACAGAATGTTATCCCTGGAATAAGCTGTCTGCAGCACGGCCGCGGCCCCAATAAAGTACCCATCTACGCAATGATTGTCGTGGCTATTGTCACGTTGACTTTCATCATTATCGGGGAAATAAACACACTCGCGCCGATAGTGACAATGCCCTTTTTGTTAACGTACGCGTGCATGGACTATGCCTATTTTGCTTTAGCACAAACTTTTGATCTTCAACACACGCGAGAACAAAGATTCCGAGTTCAGCAGACTCCTACTTTTGACCGATCAAACTACGGGGCTGCTGGTACTTTGGGTTACAATAATCACAATTACAATGACAATAATGTTGGCAATGAATACGATGGTAACAATGATTTAGATTCGCTCTTTCCTGAAAGGACTCGTCATAAAAATCTTGTGGTAATTATTTTTAATTTTTTCTATATAAAAATTGATATTTTTAAAATTTTATTATTATTATTATTATTATTTCATTTCAGAGAACTTTAAGTGTTAATTCAGAAACAATTGGAAATGTTGACATATCATCATCCCCGAGTATCGAAGACATACCAAATAATAACTTATCAAATATCACTAATTTAGAACGTAAGAATCCACATATTCATGGAAAATTAGGAAATTGGTACAGCCCGCTTTGTAACAGATGGTTTTCATTATTTGGCGTAAGTATTATTAAGAAAAATTTATATAGAATTATTTCTTATATTTGTAATATTTTTACACAGGCCCTTGTCAAATTGTTGATAATGTTTCTGGTTCACTGGGGATACGCATTAGCGAATATAATTGTCGTGTTCCTCGTTTGGAGCTACGTGGGTCACGCGAATCCAGCAGTAAAGCCGGGAGTATCAGCGGAATTTAAACTATTCGATTGGCTGAAGAGTTGTATTTTGAGACTAGTAGGCCGTAAAGTGTATGATTACGAGCAGATTGTCGTCACACCGATACACCCTGGTGTCCAAGTATCGTCGGCGCAGTTGAACGAGGAGAACCAGGATTTCGCGGGGCGACGGCGATACCATCAAACTGCTACTGTCACCGGTCAATATGTCTGCGTTGACTGATGAAAAATGGTTTTTTTTTTTTTTTTTTTTTT
>JZSA01003803.1:0-27193 GCA_000956155.1 Cotesia vestalis | reverse complement strand
TTAAAAAATGGTTTTTTTTTTTTTTTCCTTTTTTTTCCTTTTTTTTATCCGAAAGTTTACAGACTGATAATACTTTTTAATAACATTTAATTTATTGCTTGTTTTTTTATTTTTTTAATTCATCAATATTGAAATAACTTTAAGTTTTTTCATTTTAATACTCTGTAAATACCAAAATTGTAATATCAAAATATATTTATATTATATTTAAATGAATGTTTGATATAATTATATAATATGAATATTTGAATCCTCTTATTGCCCTTGGTAATACTCAACATAATCAGCGTAGTTATAACGATAATAATAAATAAAAAAGCTGATGATGATTATGATGATGACAGTTGGATTACTGGGATTGCGATAAATTACCTTCTATATACAAACACATAAATACATATATTTGCAATGATGCTGTAAGGGTTGCGGTGGGGTTGACGATCTGTTTTATGTGTGTATGTATGTTGGTGGATCAAGAGTAGGAGGAGGAGATGCTAGTAGTGGTGGTGGTGGTGCGAGGATTCACCCTGTACCGGCGCTTCAAACAGCTTCGAAACAGTTCAGTGCGCGACTGGCCATCGACGTGCTTTCACAACTGGTGGTACTCCTGGATAGTGATCATTTTTTATATATATATATCTATAGACCTGTCAGTCAACAGAATTTCGGTGAGTTTAATATTCTTTATTAGATTATAAAAATTTTTTTTTTTTTCTTTTTGATGTATAAAATGATTTGTTGAAGGTGATAAAAAAGAATGAATGTATAATTTAAATGATATTAGCACAAGTGTTTGACAAATAGAAAAGGAGGCGTTACTAAGAAATAGTTTAGTAAATTAGAAGCAAACACCGAGGTGGTTAGTAGTGTACTACGAGGGATAAGTTTGTGTAGTATTTAGTAGGTAGACTACTATAAGCAGTAACAGAAGCATAGGATAGGATAGGATAGGATAGCATAGCATAGCGTGTCTAGTGTACTATACTGGATTCATGAATGAACGACCACTTTCTCTACTTTATATCTCGATCTCTCTCAATCTCTATCTTTCTCTCTGTCTCTCTTTTTCTCAGCTAGCGTAAGCGCTGCCGGTTGTTCGGGGCTATGATGCCAGTATAGTTATAGAGGTATAGTGGTACCACCACCACCACCACCCACTACCCTCTAATGGGCTTCCTTTCTTTTGCACACGTACTACCATTTATTTCCAACCACTTGACGCATTTAAGTATATTGCTAAACCAAAACCATTCAATTTTATAATCATCATTCCAAACTATTTATTACACTCTTTTATCCTTCTAATATATTTTTTTATATTCATATTACTGGCATACATAATAAATTTATTAACTCTTGTAATTTTTTTTTTATTTTTACTACCCCTAATAAAAGTTATATCGTCTGGAAACGTATATTCAAATTTTAAAACTTTACATTCTTTATCCCCAAACATATTTCAATTTTTTAAAATGTCCAAGTGAAATCTCTTGCAGCGATAATACTTTGATAGTAATACTTTTTCTGGTGGTGAAATAAAAAATTTAATTAATTAATTAATTAATTAATTGTTTCCCCAAGTGATTTTATTATAAAAATATATCCCCGGTGTTTTATAACAGAATTTTAACAATGCAATCAACTCTGATTGGGAAAAAAAAAGAAAAGTAATTAATTAGTGTGTAGAGACAACAATAAAGCTTACCGGACTACAAAAGAAGATTATTAATTAAGGGTTTTATTGCGGTCAGCTAAATTTTATCTCACCAAGACTGTCGAGTAAACTGCTTTTGTTGTAATTAGCTTAAGTATAATTGTCAATATTCCTCTTGATTATGAGAAATTCCCTTCAGCATACCAGAGATGTCACCGGATCAAGTAGATTCTCTTGGCGATAGACAACACAAAATAGAGATTATATATATATATATGTCGGGCCTTACCCTCCCGTCACTGTTGCGCTGTGTTCCGTGTAATGAATAGGACATAAATCTCCAAAGGGCCATCCTCCTATCCTCAACCAGAACAACCCAGGACTAATGCCATTAACCCACAGATACTTGTATTAATTATAAAAGTGTCTACCCGGAAAAATTTTAAATATCTTTCTTTTTACAAATATTTTCCTATAAAAGTATGAAAAGTATGAAAAACAAGAAAAATAAAAGATTTATACATGTATTTCTCGTCGCTAATTACTCTGGTAGTAATGTTCGTGGGTATAGATGAATAAAACGAGAGGAAAACAATGGTTGCAATGGCCCATTGTAAGAATCTCGCGTCTTACACAAATCGGTCAACTTTATGCTAAGATATTCTTCCGAGTATTTTTCTTACAAACTTTACCCTGAAATTATTGAAACAATATATTTGCTTTACGTTTAAATAAATTTTTTACCTTCATTCACGATTAAGAATAATAATAATAATGATAATATTTTTTGTAATTTAAGCATTACGCGGATTAATTCATCTATTCGGGTCAGCGACTCGTCCGGTCGCGGTTGCACCACGACGAAGCTCGACAAACGTTGCCAGGGATGAGTGAGAATGAGGGTGGGAAAGAGTAATCGATCGGGTTGCGCGTCCGATATATACGATACGCCAGAGAGACCAGATCAGTCTAATTTCGGACGAAAACTGTCTACGTCATTCCCGGGAAATTCTATCTATCTATACGTACATGCAAGCTCAGCTGATGGGCCATAACTCATATAAATCAATTTATATGGGACAGATAAAAAAACATTACTATTATTATTTACACTGGTGGTATATCACCAAGAGATGAAAGAAAAAATATTATACCTTTTAAGTAGAGAGTTATGCGGATCTATATAAGTAGTAGCATTAACCCTAAGTAGAGTGCTGCTGCTATCTTCTAACAGCCCACTCTACACTCGGGATAAAATACTTTTTAAAGCTTATACCACTAAAATATTTCTCAGATAAAATTTTCAACCCCAAAAATTTGTGTTTTTTTTTTTTGTATCTATCTGAGTTAATTTTAGTAAAACAAACTAATAATTGTATATAATAGTTAAACTTTGTTGTAAACAAGTAGAGTCGCGTGCGCGTTGCACAAGAAGAGCAACAAGTGATATTATTAGATAGGTGAGCGGGTAAATGGCGAATCATAATGCATAACTCTTGGTCCCTCTCTTATTCTCTGTCTTTCTTACTCGTGGTTGTCTTATTATATAGGAGGAGGAGAAAAGCTCGAGACTTGGAGCCAACTTTTCACCCCATCCACACTATCATCACTATTCTACAATAATTTATACTGCAGCTTACTCCTTTATTTAAATAGCTTTTTAATTCTTCTTTCTTGTTCTTGTTTAGTATAGAGCAAAAGTCGCCACGTGCCACTTATCGATCAAAACTTATTTTTTTTACTTTTATTTAAAACAAACTCCCAACTTCATTTTCCACTGTTGGCTATTTTTGTTTGGATTTTATGCGGTGATCTCTCTAACCCACCACCCACCGGAACAGGATGTAAAAAAAAAAAAAAAAAAAAAAAGTTGAGGAGCACTGAAAAAAAGATCTGGATGTAGTGGTATTAGCAAAGAGGGACGTAATGCTTTTGTGAAAAATAGAGCCAGAAAGAGGGAAAAAGAGTTTCAACTGCCGACGGGAGATCACTCTCTAGTCCCCTCAACACCCGCATGCCTATCCTCCTCCTGTATATTCTCTATACTCTCTATACTCTCTATACTCTATACTATACGGTACTTTGGACATCCCTCTGTATCGATTTCTCTCCGATAATATACAGAGAGAGAGTATCTACCAGTGATACTAAAATTCTGGAAGAGTTTCTGGCACCTTGTGCGCTGTGCTCTGCCATATCGTATTCCCTTGTCTATCATATTTCATTTTTTACACTCTTTTATCAATTAATAATAATAATAATAATGCCATTTACTTAATTGATGTAGTTGTTGTTATTATCATCATCAGCACCGAGCTGTTTTTAAAATAAACCCCTATATTAATTAGCTAATTCATGAGACTTTGAGAATTTTTCTCTTCGTTATTTTACTCGTGAAATCACTCTACTGAAAATTTTTTATATATTCATCGTAGCTCTTTTATACAGAGACAATTAATAAATTTGTTAATTAAATTCCAGATAAAGATTTTATATTTAAGATTTTAAAAACATAAAGAGTGTAATGATTAATTTTAAATAATTGTACTGTGTGGAATGGCAATTGAAATAGTGAAACGCGATAATGTACAGACGAACGAGTATTATGAATGTAGTATTATAGAGGAGAGAAAAGAAATAAAAAATATTATAAAAGAGAGTTAGAGAGATATTGGAGACGAATTAGACAACAGAGTAGTTTTTGTCGTCGGTGTGAAAAGTAACGCGAGCCACAAGCTCCTGCAGATCGAACCTTTTGTTTCTCATTCCTGTTCCTGTTTTCGTTCCACAACGATCTGCAATGCAATTCGAATAACGTGTGTGAATTTTGAGTATGTAGTTGTGTATAGTCGACAAACAATCGTTGTCTCTCTAACGTGCACTTTCAACACCCGTTTATATATATATATATAGATGTATGTGTAACGTAATAACATTCGATTATTGGCAGTCACGAGCCGGCATGTATGAGTCTTGCTCGTATGTCAAAGCACAGCTACCACCACCACCAATACCATGTTGAGGATCGTGTAGCGCGGGTGTTCCTCTTCTATACTATACTATTAAAGGGGGTAGTATATATATACCATCACATATCGTTCTGGACGGTCTATACCGCCATATTCCCTTTTATCACCTCCACATACTCATGTTTATATGTATTCACGTATGTAATAAATATATACAACCCAAGCAATCCCACGGTCATTTTCATGTGTGCTTCCGTGACGTAGATCCTCCATTCCTCCGCATTTCTCCGCATTCCTCCACTATCTACTAAAACAGACAAAAAAATATAAATATTACATAATATGATAAGAAAAAAATTTAGAGATAAAACAATATTTTCTTCATATATTTATATATAATTCGTGAAAATTTTCATCCCTTCTGCTGACTTGAGGGATATTCACCATCTATGAATCTTGTTGTTATTTTAATATTATTTTATCGCCACGTCTAAAAGAGTGCTTTACTCAACACAAAACTCATTTTAAAAATCACTTATTTTATTGTTATTATAATGCACTATAATATTAAAAATGTAAGAGAACAATTTTATTCACCATTTAAAGTATTTTAGAATAAGAGTGATGATGACTTTTAAGATTTTAAAAATTTTATAAAATTTATTTGACCATTTGTTTAAAAAGTTATCGACACCCGTTTTTAAATATAGCATAGAATAATAATCTCTAGTTGTCAATAATTTAAATACCCTATTTTTTTATTTATTTCTTTAATAATCTGATCTGAAAAAGTTTTATAAAACCTTGAGCGTATACACAGTGGTCTTGTTTTATTTTTCACCAAAGCAGTAATATACTTTTTACACTTTTTTCCAGTTTCATTTCCTGTGTGCCACCACTATCACGCCATTCCCGTTCCACCTTGGTATATAAATTCAGATAAAACCGTATACATATATATCAACACAATATTTATATAATAAAAAGAAATATTTCTTAGAATTTCAATTCAAGTCGATTTATCGATTCTGAAGAGAGCTTTACAATTCAGTTATATTATATTTGTCGCAATTTGTTACAAAAGATTAATTTTTTTTTTTTTTTTTTTTTTTTTTATTTACCCACCTATTGAAAATGAATAAGCTTATATAATAACTCTAATATAAAATAACATTGACTATCAATGATAAGGATGATGATGATTTTAAAGGGAGGATTATATATATATATATATGGTATGTTATATGTTGTGGTCTCTTCATCCAGTATACAGCAGTAGAGCAGGGATTCTCAGTATAGTATATAGTATATAATTCCAGTATACAGTCGAAAGGAGTAATAGTGATGTTGATGGTTCAGTATATACCATTAATGTGTAGTAGTGAGTGTGTGATGATGATGATGATGATCAGGGGAGAAAGACCGACGAATGGTGTGCCGATATAATCGGCTTATCTATATATCTATATATTCCGGTACTGTGTTCAATGTTCAGTGCACGGATCGGTTCAATGTGATGATCTTCTAAAATCTACCTCTCGATATTTCCCAGTACATTCACCAAAGGCTATTCATATCTTTTATCATCTATACTTTTTTTTATTCCTATATAGAAAAATATTGAATTTAAATAGTATAAATTCAAGTAGTAGATATCTACATCAAATATGGACAAGATAGACAAGGCATGTACTGTCGTACAATCCAAGTACTTACTCAATATATATCATCATCATCATCAAAGTGTATGTATGTACGTACGGTTGAGAGACATCGATGACACTATAGACACTATATAGATATTGACAAGACACTCGAGGAGTCCAGAGAAGCAAGCACCCGACATTCGACGACGTCAGGTTTTAGTCGTCCAGAGGATCTCTTGTTGAACTTAACCCTCGGTAATTATCTATAATCTATCATCATTAATATAGCTCAGAATCAATAAAAAAAAAACAAATTTGTCTTTCTATTATTAAAGTTTAAAAATGAAGTAATGTTTGTTAAATAAAGATACTAACTTCTTTCTGTGTAAATAAGGTATTATTGTGTCTGGAAGAGATGAAAAGTATAAGAAAGCTCGGAGAAAACGGTTGATGATGGTTGATGTTTGATGATAGAAAAGGAGAGAATTAAAAATAGTCGAGTGGTATAAAGTCGTAAAGAAGTAAAGAAGTAAAGAAGAAATAAAAAAAATAAAGAAACGGGGAAGTGAAAGAGCAAGTCGTCGAATATAAAAGAGAGAAAAAAGAAATAGAAATGAAAAGGAAAAGGAAAAGGAAAAGAAGAAATAAGAGAAAAGCTCATAACGTTTCTACCGCGTACAGATCTCTAAAGACCGGTCAAATATTTGCCAACCAGTTGGGATCTTTGTCGCCTCTACTGGAAACCTTCTAATAAGTTTTTCATTTTATCTTTTTGTTTTTCATCTCAGTATTTCAGTATCTCAGTATCTCAGTAATGAAACTCATTATCATTTCTTTAACTTTACATATCGGAAAAGGTTAACTTTTTCTAGCATCAGTAGAAGATCGATACAACATCAGACAACAATGGAGATATATATATATATATATAATAATGAAACGAGAGCTGGTAGCATCAAGCTCCAAGGTATATATCCTGGTGAATCCTACTCTTTGAGCTCACTAATTAAATTAAAAAGTGTCCCTCTTTTATTTTTTTCAACTGGGTATTCTTTCCTCTTCGCTGTTGGCTGTTGGCTGCTGGCTGCTGGCTGGATCAACGCTACGAGGTATACACGTTTGTGATGATGCACAAGTGCCTCTTGTTTTTCATTTTAAGATTTTTATATTTATGTGAAGGAGGAAAGGGGAAGATCCAAGACCACATCATATCACATACCGGAATTTTGTTATATTTACATTCCACTCGTCTCTCAGAGCGTATCATACATCAACAGTTGTATGCATAAAACTTAAGGTGTCGTCGTTTCCTTTGTGCAGAATCTACATAATAAAAATAGTATATATCCATAAATATAAAAAATATAATAGCTCTTATGTATATATATATATATATATATAGAAATTTTAAAATGACCCGGGTATGTGTAATCGATATCTGGTGCAAAGTGGATATATAGGTAAATAGATATATATCAAACGAGGGGGTATATAGAAAAGAGAATAATGAAGAACAAATATACCTACACTGCTACACGTTTACATTTTAAATTTTTAATCTCGTGTGATGGAAAATTTTTTTTTTTTTAATATAATAATGCAACTCAGATAGAATACGACTGAATATAATAAATATATTGTGTTCGGATATGTCGCCAGGCATTTATTGTCTACACGGAGGTTGATAAAGTTTCAATTGAAAGTTTTTATTAATAATAACGTCTGGTTAAATTAATCAAAAACAAAAGAGTTTATTATCATTATTATTACTATTATTTTTTTTATTTTTGAACGATCGAAGCGATTTGAGAGTAAATTAACGTGAGTAATGGAGTGACTGACACGATGATAATGGGCAACGATCGGGCGTTCGTGACGCGAATGTGAAATCACCTCAGTTGGAGAGAGTTTTGGTCCTACTCACTCCTCAACAAAACTCTAACAGAGCTCTATAGAGATTCGGTTCATTTATCCTCTTTCTAGTCTAGCGGAACTCCCGAATCCTCGACTACCGTCGTCACTATACTTTTATTTCACCCTTCTACTACGTTCATACAGTTTTTTCACCCCTACACACACTGACAAATACTTTTTCTTTTTTTTGTTGTTATTCTTGTCTATACCTTGGTCTTGGCGCAATGACGGGTCTCGCACGTGCTCAACCCAGAAAAATTAAGCCCTATTCACCGGGTGCGCGACTCTACCTTGGTGAATAAAAACGAAAGAAGACGCTGAGGAGGAAATTAAATTGACAAAATAAGAAAGACCGGAAAAAAGCTTAAAATAAACTTTTAGTTCGATGCGCGGTGCAAGGGCGCAACTCTACTAAATTTTATTCGCTTTTCCAACTTTTAATACATTTCTTTACATTTCTTTACTCTCTTCACCTGGTTGACGAGATAAATTAAAAGTGTACAAGAGAAGAGACTTTAGTTTTTTTTCAAAATCATGTCTTTAGATATTTCGATTATAATAACAATAAACATCAATTGATTTTTCCATTTTCTAAAGTGTATTTGTCCATCTTGAGAGGGAACGAAAAAAGTAAACAAAATATTTAAGTTAAAGATGAAATTACGTCTCTGTAAATATAGAGACACAAACCAGGATGTTACCACGACACATCAAGTGGTTTTGAGGAAGAGAGAGCTGTATCGACATTTTCCCCGAGTATAAAATAACTTTAGAGAAAAACTTGTACAGTAGCAGCAAATAACATGTTATTTTTAAAATAAAGATAAATAAATTAGATTTATAGTCTTGACTATTTTTATGACAACACTCTCGATGATACTCCTCGACTGCTCGAGTATCGATTGCTTTACACGGTAGTTTATCATTTATGATTATCCCTACTAAATTTTCGGATAATCCAAATTGATGATTTACGATAAAAAAAGAAAAAAAATCAAAGTGAATTTAAATCTAAAAAATTATTTACAATTATTTAAACTAAAATTTTTTATCAGAGTAGACGGGTTAAATAATTTATATGATTATTAATATCACTGTGATGGGTGGTGTGTAGAGGGTATAATATAGCTGTGTCACAGCCGTCGAGGATGTTATCGATTTGACTGTAGAACGGATCTCGATGATATTTTCGTCTGGGGTCATATCATATATATAATAGATTCTATACTGGTGGTAATACGCGGATAGAAATCAGAGGTAGAGGTTGAGAGTCATCATTGGCCTATTCTCCATAGAGATATGTCTTTTGTATTATTTACTTTAATTTAAACAATCTACATTGATAATTCTTTGCTAATATAAAGCAAACATTCATCTATACCTATAATATAATCTCTCTCACATTACAGCCCAGTATTTGCTATTAAATTATTCGACTATTAGTCCAAGCTCTCGCTCGACACACTAATATTTACCCACACACACACACACACACAAAGATTTACAATCCAAATGTATTATATATTCGAGAGAGGAAATGCGCGAAAGCAATCCAGGACTCATTACAAACGTAATCACGGATTGACCTCTCATACTCTTATTATTATTATATTAAATTCTCAACTATTTTTTTTTTTATTATTTAACTAATTAATTATTTAATATTTTCGAAACGGGTCTCTGAAAACCGATATTACTCGACGGTTAATTATTAATTAACAGATCATTAGTATTACTACATCCAGATCCATTTGTTTAATGATATTTGCCCAACTTGAGTCCACAATATTATTAATTAAATAAAAACATTCGATATTTTAAATAAATAAATTGTTTCAGCTGATACCTTTGTAACAGTATTTGGTCAACAAGGTCCAGTGTTTGTACTAGAGCCACCCAGTACTCTTGTATTTTCCAACACAACCGGCTCCCAATTAAGTTGTTCAGCTCATGGAAGTCCAACGCCTCACGTCACCTGGATCACCAGTCCCGATCAGAGAGCAGTCACCGCTGTTCCAGGTCTCAGGTAATAATAGTAATAAAACCTTTTCTAAAAAAATTTATTGATTTTTCCTGAAAAATATACATAATAAACAGGCATTAATACAAAAATATGACAGATATTCGAGGTAATACATATATATATAAAGAGAGAAAAATAAAAGGAAGAGACAAGCAAATCAATACTTGCAGTAGCAATACCAGGAGTACCAGCCAGAGTCACTTTTTTCTCGTTTAGACAGGACATGTATATATATATATATATATATGTATGTAGATAAAAAAAAATAAAAAAGTGTCCGAGTCGGGAACCAAGATATCTCTTATCGATCCTCGTTTGGTCGAGGGTTAAATGCTCTACAGTCGTAAAACTTTAAGGGGTATGCAATTCCATTGGTCACCGCAAAAATTTAAAATAAAAAACTAATTCGATTTTGTCAAATGGGAAAACTCCCACAAGTTACTTAAAAATTCATAGATACAAAAATTCAATGCATATATTTTTTATAATATAATTCCATATTTGCACACCTTTTTTTTTATATAAAAATAAAACTTCAAAGCCCGGGAATAACTCAAAGAATTTTCCACCACATGTCATTTAAAATGTATATTTGTTTTGATTTAAAAAGTCACAAATTTGACATTTTCGTGCTACTTGACGATTTAAAAAAAATTAAAATTTATTATTTGTTACTGAAGGCAACTACTGGGTAATGGGACTCTTTATTTTCCTCCGTTCCTCGCTCAGGACTTTAGAGCAGAAGTTCACAATGCACGGTATCGATGTCGAGCAAGTAATTCCGTTGGCACTGTTTTATCTCGACAAGTTACTCTCCGAGCTGGTAAGTTATATTTTTATAATTTTAATCTAAAAATCAATAATAATAAAAATTAATTTATATATATATAACATTTGTACACAAGATAACTCTTGACGCGCGTGATATTCCATTAAAATAGCTGATTATCCGAAAACACACAGCCATAATCAACATTCCGAACTTTGCGAAACGATAGATTTAAGTAATTTAAAAATTTATTAAAAATTCTTATATATACCCTTTAACTTGAGTAACTTTAAAAACTGTTGGATTGACGTATACACAAGCGCCAAGTGCTGCTTATAAACATAAGAACCTTCATTAAAATATGTTTCGTTATACGCAGTAATTACATATTTAATTATTTTTATTTAAAAAAAAAAAAAATATATATATATAGACTGAAAAAGAACTTTTTCCGTAGAGCCGATTAGATTTACGTTTCCTCGGGCATTCCTTTGGAGTCGTAAATCGTAAGGGTTTAAAGTTCATTTGGTACTTGCTCTTACTTCTGTCACTGAATCCGATTCAAAAAGCATAAGTGATTGTACACTTGTGATTCGTGAATACTTTATTCCCATATACATACTTGTCTCTCTCTCTCTATATGTATGTATGTATATTATCTAGATTAAGGATCTTGTGTATATGTTAAACAAAGGGTAAGTGCAAACTTTAGAAAGGGCAAAGACGCGACTTAACAGTATTGAAAAGAACCTCGACTTATCTGAAATGACATCGGAGGAAACGGTTCTCTAGAGGGCTTATATATTATATTTTTTCTTCTTTTAAGCCCATATACTCATTGTTCAGGTTCATTCTTTTATGACGACCCCTTCTTGCTTCTTGCTTCTTGTTTCTCGCTTCAAGCTTTCATTCTATTCTCCACCCGCCGCTCTACTGTTGTTACCTATACTACTTTTTATATAAGTTATATATACTGATGCATCTTTACCGACATCCACTCGATTTCATCAACAACTAAACTTTATTTTAAATTTTAAATAACTTAAAAAGCTTTTATCCCAGAGAATCATAAAACAAAGCTACTGTTGTTACCTATACTACTCTTTATATAAGTTATATATACTGATGCATCTTTACCGACATCCACTCGATTTCATCAACAACTAAACTTTATTTTAAATTTTAAATAACTTAAAAAGCTTTTATCCCAGAGAATCATAAAACAAAGTACTCATTAAAATGTATTTTTTTTTTTTTTTAATTCGGCTTTGCAAAATTATTATCTGGAATAAATATTATTATTGAACTATGAAAATTGTAAATGTTATTGAAGCATGTAAAGAGATTTATATAATAAGCCAATTTATCAATCACTGATATATAGATATATATTGGGTTAATTTAAACATTTTGCATCATCCGTCTCGTTTCACTATGATTCCATTTGCATCTTCACTCGACGATGTCGCTTCATCATCCCTCAAGCTACGACCGCACAGTAGAAACGGCATGCGTGCATATAAAACATCCTTTTCAATTTTATATATTCAGTCTATATTTTCCCCCTGATGATCGATCAGTGAAAAGAACTCATCATCGATCGAAAAATCCTTGTCTCATTCCATTCGATCGTAATCAATCACGTTCTTTAAAGTCAAGTTATATTTATAGTGAAATTGGAATCCGTCCCGAATAGATACAGCGGTAAAAGTTTATTGAAAAAAAAAGTAAACTTTTCTTTTTTATCTTCTATTCTTCTGATCATGTCGACGTAACCATCCACAGTATATATCGTAGGACGTCGAAAGAGACTTTATGCAAAAGTTTTCTTTGTTATATTCTCTGATATATATATATATACATTTCACGTCTATTTAACCACTCATATATTTCTTTTTATCTTTATCTCTTTTTTAGTTCTCACAGTGCCTGGATATGACGTGAGAGTAAACCGATTGCCGGTCGTTGAAGGCTGCAATGCCGTGTTGTCTTGTACGGCTAGGGAAGATGTCAAGGAACACTTGACAGTTACGTCTTGGTATCGAGACGACGCCATTTTGTTACCTGGAAGTATCGATACAGGTAAAAAAAAAAAAAAAACTATTATATTGACCAATTTAATTATTCCAATCCTTTGATATGATGAGATAAAACCTCGGCCTCATATATATAACATAGATGGATAAATACTTATACACACACATTTACAGGAAACTATCACCGTCAAATCTCTTTTGTTTTAAACATTTTTCTCTTGTCTATTTCCTCTCTTTTTTTTTTTTTTTTTTTTTTCCCCGTCCATACAACTATTGTGCCTTTGTATTTTCACTTCGACAGCCTCCCGGGGTTCTTTATCTTCTTCTTTTTTATTTTTTTTCTATATTAATTTCCATTTTTTTTGTCTCTTTGTAACTTTGTTCTCCTTTTTTAATTTATTATCGAATATGATGATGATGATGATGATGATATTGGTTAGCAAATGGTATGAGATGGGTCGAGTTTAATCTTCTGACCAAGTATGCCCATCTAGGATACTCGAGCATTCATGTCCCATACATATTTATGCTACTTGGTTTAACGTAACAGGTTACTTGTCGTGTGGTATATACTTACCAGTACTATTATAGCATTTCGGTTGAGGATATAAACTATAGCTCTGTGATACTCCCGAACTCTACTACTACTACTACTACTGCTTTTGCTCCTACATCCATACATACAATTTATCTGTTACATTGATAGATATAGATATAGATATGAATAATATTGTGCGGGGTTGTTGAGGTGCGATACGTTTGTTTCACCTCCATCACCGATACAATACCACACGTTATTATTATGTATCTACACACTAGAGCTCCATTGTTGGATTATGTAGAACACGCGTTAAAAAAATTTACTTTTCAATAATTCTCATCATTCCCGTTTCTCAAGATCAAACAAATTCAATTCCCCAACAAAATGGTTTATAGAGTGAAAATTTTTCGAATAAGACGTATCTCTTGTTCTCATAACGTACAAAATATATATATATATATGTTATGTAATATACCAAGAGGGAATTTCAGCTATTTATCTCTCGTATTTTTATTCCATCCGCAAAGGTGATATTAAATTGCTTTTTCTTCTTCTGTTTGCTTCTGTCTATTTTTCTTCGTATGAAATAATCAATTTTGTGTCTACAGGCGGAAGGTTTGTCGTAACATCTCAGGGCGATCTCCACATAAGAAATACAAGGGCCGATGACGGAAGGGCACTCTATTGGTGCCTAACTTTGCATACCTTAACTGGAGAGCGAAGAAAGAGCGAACACGTAACGCTGACAGTGACAGAGCCAAGTGGATCGATGCCTCCCAGATTGATGCAGCACTCTCAAATCGCTATTTCTGCGGAAAGAGGCTCCGATGTCCATCTGACTTGTTCTGCCCAGGGAAGTCCTCCTCCTCAATTTACCTGGTACCGCGACGTAAACGGTAAGTAGTATTTTTTATTTAAAAATTACAACTATAGGAGGGAATTTTATTAGGACACTCGATACCGGTGGAATCGTTTGGGAGAATTCAACTTTGGGGTGACTTGATGCAAATCCGTCGGGTAGATGCCCAAGACGCCGGAAGGTACATCTGCCGGGCGAGTAATAAATTTGGAGAGCAAAGAGCTGAAACTCATTTATCTGTGACGTCGAAGCTAAACGCGAGAATTCAACCACGGCTTCAAGTTATTAATTCTGGGGAATCGGCAACCATGAATTGCACCGTAGAAGGGTATCCTGTTGAAAGTGTAGAATGGCTCCACGATGGAGTTCCGGTTCTCAGTTCTCAGGACACCAGAATACGATTGTTGGCGCCTCTGGTTCTTGTCGTTGGGTCTGTTGGCCGCCGAGACAAAGGAATGTACCAGTGTTTGGTTCGAAGTGACAAGGAAAACGCCCAGGCGACTTCAGAGCTCAAATTAGGAGGTAAAACTATTTTTTTAACGATAATGATGATTTTAATTTTTTAAATTTTCTTTTTTTAGACACAATTCCTGAACTTCAGTACACGTTTATCGAACAAGCCTTGAGTCCGGGTCCCCCAGTGTCGTTGAGATGTTCGGCAACGGGGTCACCACCTCCATCCTTTACCTGGTTATTGGACGGCGAACCCTTGAGCGAAATAGCTCAGGGACACAGGTATATTAGTTTTCAAAGTTATCTTAAAAGTTGGTTGAATTTAAATTGATAGTAACGAAGGTATATTATTAAATAATTATTATAGATACGCTATAGGCCAGTATGTTGATCAGTCTGGGGACGTTATAAGTCACTTGAATATCACATCAGCCGGGGCTGAAGATGGAGGACTGTATGAGTGTGTAGCTCGAAATACCCTGGCGGCTGTTGAGCACAAAGCCAGATTGAACATATACGGTCCTCCTTATATTCGTTCGATCGGTCCAGTCCGGGCGATAGCTGGGATTGATACAACAATAGCCTGTCCTTACTCCGGGTATCCTATTACAAGCGTCGAGTGGTCCAGAGGGGGAGTTGAGTTGCCTTTGGATATGAGACATAGCGTTGACACTGAGGGGTACTTGACTATTGCGACCGTTGATCCAGACGATGCTGGTACCTACACTTGTACTGTTCGCGCCAGTACCGGGGAAACAGCCAGCAGAGATATCAAATTAACTGTCAGCAGTAAGTTATTATCTCTCTTATATCAATCAAAATTTATTTTAAAAAAATAATAATAATAAAAAAAAAACAGGTCCTCCGGTAATGACCCCATTTACATTCCCACTGAATTTACAAGAGGGCAGTCGAGCACAAGTGACATGTGGTGTTACGTCTGGCGATTTACCAATTTATTTTTCTTGGCTTAAAGACGGAGAGCCTCTTCCTTCTTCACTTCGGGTAATTTTAATATTATTTGCTAATTGTACTATCAAATAAAATAAAATAATTAAACTTATTTTAGATTGAAGAAAGAGGGGCAGAATTTTTTAGTCTGCTGGTTTTTAAAGAACTTACATCTAAGCACAGCGGAAAGTATACGTGTGTTGCAACGAATAATGCCGCTAAAGTGAATCATACTACGGAATTGTTGGTTAAAGTTCCACCACAATGGACGTATGAGCCTCAGGATGTAGCCAGTCTGCTGGGTAATCCATTAAATGTTCACTGCGAAGCCAAAGGTTTCCCACCACCCCGGATTACATGGTTAAAAAGTAGAGGAAGAAATTCAAATGACTATCACCAGTTGGCTGACAATTTGGATAGTAGGATTATGATTTTACCCAATGGATCTTTGTGGACTGCCGCAGCAGAGCCTCTAGACGAAGGTCACTATCTTTGTCGGGCCAACAACGGAATTGGCTCCGGTCTCAGCAAAGTTATTTACGTTTCAGTAAATGGTAATACCATCCATCTATTATTGTTATTTAACTATTGTATAAGATTTATTTATTTGTATGGAATATTGATTCACAGAACCAGCGAGATTTGAAAGCCAGAGTAAGAATGTTACCATCAGGCGTGGTGACGCGGTTACACTAGACTGTATTGTTATCGGTGATAATCCGATAGAAGTACACTGGCTTCACAATAACGACCGAATAGATACTAATATTCACAGATTGAGTATCAGTCAAGTTAAAACTGATACTGGATTAAAGTCACAATTGTCGATTGGGATAAGTGATAGGCAGGATTCCGGAATTTATAGATGTACTGCCGATAACGCCTACGGAAGAAGTGAACATCTCATATATTTGGCTGTTCAAGGTAACAACAACATTAATAATAATTTTAAATTAATTGATTCATTATCAAAATTATTATTTTTTTTTTTATTTAATAGAACGGCCAGACCCACCAACAGCGCTCGAAGTTATTGAAATTGGCTCGAGATCAATTCGGCTATCCTGGCGCAAGTCTTTTGATGGAAATAGCCCGATCAGAAACTATATTATTCAGTACAGAGCTCTAAATCATGGTCCAGTTGATGATTGGGAGCCTTCGAAAACACATAATGTTACATTTACCCCCGGCAGTAATTCCAATAACATTGTTATTAACAGCGGTTCTTCGATAAATCAAAATAATAATGGATTACTAAAATCCCAATCAACCTCATCGCCATCCACTTATGAAAATACTGCTACAGAGGATCAAGAAATTGCTCTAGTGGGAGGTTTGCACCCCGCAGTGACCTACACCTTTAGGATTATCGCAATAAACTCTATTGACGCGAGCGAGCCTACTGAGCCTCCGGTTGTTGCCAAAACCCAAGAAGAAGCACCCACCGAGCCTCCGCAGAGTGTTAAAGTTCAGTCAGCCGGATCTGGAGAGCTGATAGTCACTTGGCAGCCTCCGCCCAAGGAATCCTGCAATGGTGATTTGCTGGGTTATATTGTCACATGGTCAGAGCACTCATCAGCGACTTCTGGCGTTAATCAGAGCAAAAGTCTGACTGTAAATGGCTGGGCTACGACCAAAGTCCAGCTGACTGGTTTGAGAAAATTCACAAAGTACGATATCTCTATAAAGGCCTTCAACAGTATCGCTGCGGGACCTGCTAGCCAGACAATTGTCGGTACCACTCAAGAAGGAGGTATAATAATTTACTTTTCATTAGTATAGATAACACAATTTAACATAATTAAAAAACAGTTCCAGAGGCACCACCTACCCAAGTCACCTGCTCACCATTGTCATCCCAAAGTGTCAAGGTATCGTGGAGTTCACCTCCAGCTCATCAACATGGTGGAATCATTCAGGGTTACAAAGTCTACTACCGACCGGTACCGACTGACAATATGGAAATATCGACTGTTGGAGAGGTTAAACGAACCTCAAGTGAAGAAACATACTTACATACTTTATACAAGTACACAAATTACTCCATAAGAGTGTTGGCCTACACTGGAGCTGGTGATGGTGTTTTGAGTTCGCCAATCTACTGCACAACTGAAGAAGACGGTAAGTAGAGTCAAAATAACAATTTCTTAATTGTTGCTGATAATGATTGATTTTAGTTCCGGGATCTCCAGCGGGTATAAAAGCACTAGCTTTAACAGCAGAAAGCATTCTGGTGTCATGGCTACCACCTTTACAGCCAAATGGCCAAGTATCGCAGTATACAATCTACAGTAGAGAAGCAGGAGCTAGTCGACACAATACACATACGATGCACGAGCCGCCGTCTTCTCCAACAGACACTCTTACGATGGAGCTGCGCGGTCTTACAGAGAGGTACATTTTTTTTTTTTTTTTTTTTTTTTTTAACATTAAAAATTGAGATTTTTTTTAAAACTCTTATTGTTTCAGCCAATTGTATGAATTTTGGGTATCTGCAACGACAGGACTCGGCGAAGGAGAACCAACGACAATAGTTACACAGACAACAAACTCCCGAGCACCAGCACGAGTAGCATCTTTTTCGCAACTACTTAGACGAGCAGTTAAATCCTCAGTGAGTCTTTCCTGTTTGGTCGTAGGAAATCCAACACCTAAACCAATTTGGAACTACAAGAATAATCAGGTCACCACAGGACGGCAGTACGAAATAACTGCTGAAGGAAATTTAAACATCCACGGCTTGGACCAGTCTCTTGCCGGAAACTACAGTTGTTCCGCGAGGAATCTCTTTGGCGACGACTCGATAACCTACACCCTGGTTGTTGTGATGCCTCCCAAGGCTCCAATCCTGGAACTTCAGTACACCACAACTCACAGCGTTAAATTACGTTGGAACTCACCGGAAAATGGTGGCGCTACCATTCAAGGATACGTTCTGAGCTACAAACGAGACCAAGGCGGGTGGGAAGAAATAATGTTGTCGCCAGAGCAAACTGAATTTACCCTGAACGGACTGAAATGTGGCTCCTCGTACCTATCACACCTAACAGCTCACAATCGCGTGGGAACTGGGGATCCAAGTCCGCTTATAAGCGCAACAACAAAGGGAACTGCGCCTCAACTGCCCAAAGAACGGGACATTATATCAGCTAATTCAACTTTTGTGCGGCTTAATTTGCTTTCGTGGCCCAACGGGGGCTGTCCGATTCATTATTACACTGTCGAGTACCGTAGACGGATAAACTCTGAGCCGTGGATCCTGGTCGCGAGCAAAGCCACCGAGAACTTGATAATCCGGGATTTAAAGCCGGCTGCTTGGTATACTTTGCGACTGACTGCTCACAATGATGCAGGCGCTACCCAAACCAAAATGGAGTTTGCCACAACAACCCTCAGTGGAATCAGCATTGGCCCGCCCAATGACTTGATAATGGACGAAGAGTTGGCCAAAACTCCTCAAGGTCACAGAGTTTTCTACGTCATTGTTCCACTGATTTGTGCGGTTGTTCTGATAATCTCCGCTGGAATTCTTGGGTACGTTATTATCAAGAAGAACGGCAGGTCGAGTGGTAGCAGCTACCTTGGTGAGATTTTGCCACCTGGACAGTCTTCCAGTCAGACTGGGTTGGGGATAAATCCTCAGCACCATCAGTCGCATCATCTTCACCACATGTCCAGCTGCATGTCCACGGTCCAGCTAAAGTCTACTGCTGAACGTGACAATAGACGAAACCATCAAGTGTATACCAGTTCTCCGGTGAAGCAGCAGCAGCAGCAGCAACAACAACTTCAATTGCAACAACAACAGCAGCACCAGCAGCAAGACAATTTGCAAAAACCTATTGATCATGCTTCAGGTAAATTTGTTAAATAAATTTTAATGATCATGATTGGTTAATAATAAAGTGGTATTTCAACAGAAATGTATGAAATCAGCCCTTATGCGACATTCAGCGTTCCCGGAAGAGAAAACAGGTCAGTAACAACAGCGACTCTGGACTACACAATGCAGTTTAAGACTTTTGGGCACTTGGAGAACGAAGACATAAACACAATAGACTACGAGAGGTCGACCAGTGTCGTAGACTTTGAACGGTACTTGATCTTTAATTAAAAACTCTGTCATTTGTAAAATCAATCTGTTGTCTTTGTGCATAAATTAGGTCTAAAACCCCGAGATGGCACAAGCAAAGGTACTTTCCGAGTATTGCCGAAGCCGAGAGCAAGCTCCGAGCCTCGAGTCGGGCCGCTGTTACTACAGGTGGCTCTGGGAGTGATACTTCCGGTAGCCCTTGCGGAGAATGTGCTGGACCTAGCTACCGCGTTCCAGTAAAACCTTGCCGAGGTTGTTAATTATTAATAAATTTTTCAAGTAAAGATATTATTATTATTAATTTTGATGGGGGTTTTTTTTTTTTACAGATGTATTTTCTCGGGGAGTAGAATCGAGTACAGAATCAAACAATGAAGGATCTCCCTCGTTAACGCGACGACCAACGAGAAGTCGGCAACAGTCGATAAGGTCCACTCGCAGGTAGCCAAGGTTTGTTTGGATTCGATGCAATAGCACATTTAAAATTATTACCATCATTAGTCTTCATCATTTATTATATTTTAATAAAATAATTTTAACTAAGAGAATTTATCAGATATTGATTGTTTAGTTCTGTGGAGGACATGACGCTTTTACCACCCAGTGGTTTTAGCGACAGTCGGGAGCTCAGTGAAGCAGAGTGTGATCGGGATCGTGAGTGGCATCCGAGCTTGTCTATCGCAACTACACGACACGGGGGAAGTCTTGGAAGACTTCCTATTGAGGCTGTCGAAACAATGCTTGCCAGGTTTATTTTATTTTATTTTATTTTATTTTATGGTAATTTTTATTCTTGAGAAAAAATTATAAATTATTATTATTACAGATACCAGCAAAGAAAAGAACAGGAAAAGCAAGAATTTACCATACACGTATAATAATAGTAATCTCATCATCAAATTAAAGTTAATTAGTACAATAGGAATAATAACTAATAGATTATTCAAACTAGAAAATAAATAAATAATTCGGTCACGGAATCGCGGGACGAGTATCAATGGCCAATATTAATAAATGTGTCTCAAAGTAATTTTAAGAGTTCATAATAATTATATTTAAGAAATTAATTGAATAAACAAAAATGGAAGCTTGTTTCATTTTTTTTAATGACAAAAACTATGTAAGAAAATAGAAAAAAATTTTTTTGTTGGAAAAATTAATAAAAAAAAATTTGTATGAGTTGGCGCAACGAGCAGAGAGTGTGCGCTAAAACACGAGTACCGAAAATCTTATCCATTAAATTACAATTAATGAAAGATATCTCGTTTCTAATCGAAGTAATAAAAAAAAAAAAAAAAATCATGTCAATAATAGACGTATGTTTACACGATAAATATTATAAATGAATTTAAATGATTGATAAAAAATTATTTCCAATGAAATTTGTTATTGTATTACCAATTATCTATTGTCTATTGTATAAATATATTTAATTAATTTGATCATGTTTTTATAAAAATATTGTTCTTTTATATACGCTGTCAATTTTAAATTGTATTTCGCTAAAATTTTGAGATTCCAATTAAATATACTTTTTAACGTTATTCTTGTCTTTTATATTTTCTACCCTTTTAATTTTAAACTAGTAAGTCTAGTAGTTATGAAATTCAAGTAGAATAAATTTGATTCAGTTGGACGGTAAATATTTGCGGATAACCCGAGCACTATTTGCAACTGAGTAGTACAAATTAATTTTAGTCAGATATATTTTTTGTCAACAAATTGTTATTTAACTTGTAATAAAAGGATGCAAGTGATTTATTAATGACTTTTTTTAATTTAAGGATAAAAAATGTAAAATATTTCGAGTTGCCTAAAAATTTTCGATTTCTTAAACTTGCCGCCACTTGTAATTAGAGCAGCATTTTTGACCAGCCAATTGGGATTGTCCAGCGTTTGGGATTGATAGCGTTTATAGCGTTTATAGCGTTTATAGCGTTTATAGCGTTTATAGCGTTTATAGCGTTTATAGCGTTTATAGCGTTTATAGCGTTTATAGCGTTTATAGCGTTTATAGCGTTTATAGCGTTTATAGCGTTTATAGCGTTTATAGCGTTTATAGCGTTTATAGCGTTTATAGCGTTTATAGCGTTTATAGCGTTTATAGTGGGGCTTATAAAAATGTAAAGGGAATTACCGATATCTCAGTATTTTTGATTCGTCAAGTTTGATCGCTACCTCGTGTTTCCACGTATTTTCAAAATTTTTACTCTACAATCTGGTACTTTATATTTAATTTAAAAATTTAAAAAAAAATTGGTTGTAGTCGGACCGTCGGGCTCAAAAATTAAGAAACATACTGCAGTTTTTTTGTAAGAATTTTCAAAAAATAACATTTTAATTTTTAAGTGTAGTGAGCAAAAAAACCATACACATTTCTTTTGAACCAATAATAAAATAAAATCTCAAATTTAATCTAAAGGAGTTTTTTAACGGATACAGAAAAATTTAAAAAAAAAAAAAAATGAATACAAAGAAAAAATTTTTTTAAATTGTACGATATACTTGATGATAATTTTAAAATTTTATTTAACAAATAAATCTTTTGTGAAGAAGAATTTTTAAAAAATTCTAAAAATTAATAAATATCTGGTAAATTAATTGATTGAATAAAATTTTTAACTTGTTTGGTTTTAAACGTCGGTTTATAAGTGTAGCAATAAATTATTCGAAATTATAAACAACAAAAATTATTATTATTTTTTGTCAGATGAATTTAGCCAAAGGAGAATCCAATTAATCGGAAAAAATGTCAAAAATAATTTTGTCTATTTTTTTAATCGTTCTGTATGGGCTCGTTTTTGTCACTGAGGGAAATGATCCAGAAGATAAGCTAGGAGGACCTGGTGATCAAGTAATAATATTATTATTATTATTATTATTAGTCGATAAAAAACATAAAATAAATTTATTGTTCTCTGATTTTTCAGTGCGAGGAAAATTCTGATTGTGATCAACAAGAAGTTTCACAATTTTGCGAATTCTATGAGGATGAGGATGGAAATATTGAAAGTAAGAAATGTCAAAAGGCTGAACCATAAACTCATATGATTTATTATGATAATTTGTGTTGTGATCTTGAAAATATTTTTCCCTTGAAAATATTTTGTTCAATTTGTAAATTATAGTTTTAACTTTGTACGCTTAACAACGTTGTAAAAGCGTGTTAAAGCTAAATGAAATTTCAATATAAAATTTCTAGTATGTGTTTCAATTTAGATCACTCAATCAATAAAGTCTATTTTTTTCTATTTAATTATTTAGTTATAGTTAAAAAAATGTCGTTAAAAATCCATTAGTATGGTTATCAAATAAGTAATGGTATGTGACCTTGTTTGTTTAGATATTTTAAAAAATATAATCAGACATTATTTTTAATAAATTTCATAAAAATCTAACTATTGTAGTCGTGTCTTGATGGCACAAGTTTAAAAAAATACCGAAAATAATTTTTATTTATACTGATAAAGACCAAGGTTAAATTCTAAGATATGGTTGATTGATATAGGTAAGTAATTTCGAAATGACCACTTAAATTTGGTGTAATTATAGTGAACTAATTAAAGATGTTGACCTTGAGTAAATTTTTAATTTATAATAAAATAGTCTCTTAAGAGTTTGTTCAAGGAAACTATTTTACAATTTTTCTCTGTATTGTATAAATAAATTTTATTTCTAATGGCTTTTTTTTTTTATTTTTTCTATAATAATTTATGAAAAATAATTAAGTTAGCTTACAAATTAAACACAATATTTTTAAGGGTAAAATCAACAAGACCAAAACACTAATTATTATGATAAATCAGATGGCTTTATTATTAGACCTCAGAACATTAGAGTGTAGATATTTTCACATCTCCATCCAGCCAAATTTCCATCAGCATCACCGTAGACTGCGCAATATTGTTGATTTAACTGTTGATCACAATCTATATTTTCTTTGCACTGAAGAGAACAATAAATTGATTTTATTTTTTTTATCAACTAATAATAATAATAATAATAATATTACTGGGTCACCAAGCGTTCCTTTCAGACCAATTGGGTTTTCTTTACTTCCTAGATCATCATCGGAAAAAACGAGCCCACACAGAACGATTAAAAAAAAAGCCAAAATTTTTTTAGACATTTTTGCGATTTATTGATTCCTTTGAGAATTTATCCAACAAAAAATAATAAAATAATTAAAGTTTTATTAAAAACTTATTTTAAATAAAAAAAATACTCACTTGTAAATTGTTGTATGTTTGTTTGTTTATTTAAAATTTCGAACGATTTATTGGCAAACTTATATACCGAAAATTTTTTTGGAAAATGCAAATATTTCATGATCGTCGATCTTTCGGATTCGTCAAAAAAAAATAAAAAATCTCGTCACGAAAAGCGTGAACACATAAAATTTATTTTTCTTGTTCAAATTCTACAGTAAAAATTATCAACAATAAAAAATTATCTTACTTGAGTTGTATTTTTTTTTTTACTTTACTTTAATTATTTTATGGAAAAAATATGCTACAGAGGAAAATAGTTGAGAAAAAAATTTTTGGCTTTAAATATTTCATTTTAGGAAAAAAATCCGATTTTGTTTGATTTTTTATTAGAAAATAAATAATGAAATCAAAAAAATTTATGGTGGATGTTGAAGCTCAAACTGTGAGGATTTCAAAAATACCGTCAAAGACATAAAAATAATTAATTTTCCCACTCTAGATAACAATGATTAATTATGATGTTATCTAAACAGCTACCAACATTACCGAGTGCTGCTAAGAATTTATAATTCCCTGCCAGTTGGTAATAAAAATTCCATTTAATCTTAGTCACTTGATTCCAAAATACAACCAATTAAAAAAAAAAAAAACTAATTTTTGAATTTTCAGCTCGTAGGACCTAAAATAAAAACTTAAATCACGCAAAATCTCACGCTCGACAACGCGTGAAATTTCCCGTTTAACTTTTCCCCCTCGTCACGCTCCCCTGGCCAACGCTTGTTAACCCCCTCCCTCTTTAGCGGGCAAGCTAAGAAGCACGCAATTATGTCAATATATAAAAAAAGTAGATATCGCGGGTCGCGACTTTTGATAGCGTGAATTGTAATTATTTAGTCTCCACGATATCGAATCCGGAATATTATTATTATTGTTAATATATGAAAATTCTGGGTCAAATATTGAAAATACTATCTCAGATTTTTAGGCTGTATGTCTATTTTTTTTTTTTTTCCCAAATTTAAATTTAAAGTTAAAAAAGTTGTTTGTAATTTTTGAAAGTTAAAAATTAAAAATTGACTATTATTATTATTATTATTATTATTGATATTTGGAAACAGGTGAATGAACAGACGGCATGCGCTATCTGCCCACCAGCTGGATGGAGATGATATATTTCGCGGGAGTTTCAAATTCTGTAGGCATTTAAATATTTTTATGGCCAAGAGGTGGAGAAGAGATGAGAACGGGGGCAGAGGCAAGGGAGAGAGCACTTGTTCGGCAGGAAGACGCACCTGACACTAATCCAACGGTCAATATTCCCCCTGTTGTTGTTTTTAGAAGATTTTAACTGCCTTTGTTTTCTTACCGAAAAAGCTACGGTTTAAATTTGCCAAAATTTTGGTAAATTTTATCAAGCGATTTTTTGTAGATAAGTAGGTAATCATTTTATTCGGTTTGATTTTCAAATTTTGAAAAATATTATTTATCAATTTTTTAAAATTCAAAATATTTTTTTATCTTTATAGTTGAGCTATGAAAAATTATTGCACAATTTTTATTAGATAAATTTTATAATCACGAAAAGTTGTTAAATTTTTTTAAGAGTCTTTTAGAATAAGTGAGTCATTTTTCATAAACATCGATAAATATGATTTTATTAGTGTAGAACTCTATGATCTATCAATTATCTTAAAAAAAAAAAATCCAAATGATCCTCTTATCTGTAATTTACCCTAAGTTTTTTTAATAATTTATCTTTGCACTATCGCTATCAGTTACAACATTTAAAAATTGACGGTTATAATGGAGAATTGACAATCGTAATTTTTTTTTTTTTTTCGAGTCGCGTGGGACCTTCAGGTGAAACTTTTTACCTCGGAACCTGAGGGGTGCACCTGCTATACACCTGTTGGGGCCGTTGCAACGTCTCGAGAGAAATAAAATACAACACACTGTCTTTCGTTCTTCTTCACAGAATGTGTTGTTATTATTATTATTATTATTATCATTATTACCAACCGCAAGGCCCCCTTCCCCTTTAACAATAATTAAAGTCACCTAAAATTGGAGATTTAGAATATTTTTAATTCGGTTTGGGAGAATTGATAAAAAAAAAAATTTATCGAGCTTGGTACGTTGGTGGCTTGCACCGCGAAAGTCCCGAAGATGAGCAAGGTGCGCTCCAAGGTGGAAGGTGGTGACGGCCGTTGAGGCAGCTGATCTCCCCGGAACGCCAGCAGGTGAATACCTCTCAGATGGAGTCAAAAGGGAGGAGGCAGGAGGAATATTTTAGTGGTAAGCCGTTTTTGTTGCCAGGCAGCTCATAGAGACCAAAAAGATCGAAATTATCGAAATTATCATTTTTTATTCTCAGATCTAGTGCGCTCCAAAGATCGATCGATAGGGAGAGTTTTCTGAACTAGAGCCTAGAGCTCTAGATTGGTTATTTTTTAAATAATTAATAAGCAAGTCAGAATGAAAATATTAAAATTTTCCATAAAAATCAAAGCAAATCTTTGAGGATGAATTAACAAGAAAAAAGCCGTTTAAAGATAATAATAATAATAATATCACGAAGAGTGTTTGAACGGAACCGGCATATAATCGAAAGATTAAATCGCAAATGGGAAAACAAAGAGCGTTGGAGCGTCAACTCGGTGTTGAATCATAAGTTATAAGTTATAAGTACAAGTACAAGAAGGGACCATCTGTTGACTCAAGGAAGTTTCTGTTTAGGAAGTCCATGGGAACTTTGACTCGGACTCGGACTCGGACATGGGAACTTGCTTCGATACCAAACCGTCTTTGTGTCCTTCATTAATATTTAACTTTTTCGTCGGCAGTCTAATCGATTATTTTATACTTATGTCGACTATTATTAGTATACTAATGCCGCCGTAAAATATGTCATTTATTTGAATTAGGTCTGTTAGATTTTCTCCGGAAGTTATTATAATTATTAATTAGTTAAGATTTTTCTGACGACTAATTTACGACTTTTCTTGGAGAAATAATTTTTTTTCGACCGGGTTTAATTTTGATAACTTCAGTGGTTTTAATAGACTTAAAAAAAA